>VYZW01046046.1:29519-41246 GCA_013401315.1 Balaeniceps rex
AAGCTATTCAGCTTTCATTGTGAACAGAGATATTGTAGATCATTGTCCAAATGCTTCAAAAAGTTTTCAAACTCCAACAGTGTTGAGTATTTTCTTAACAGAATCTGAGACTTCGGAAGACTTTTGTGGTAATCTTCCAAGGAAAGCAGTGTGGGTCAGTAGTCTCATTTACACATTTTGTTCTAAACAGTTTCCTCCTGAAATCTACCCCTTTGCTTCCTACCTCCTCCTAGCAAGTCCAAGTGTCCTAAATACTGTGAAGTCCTTCGCTTTCGTGTTCACAGACTTCTATGAACAATCTTTTATAAACTTACATTGTATTCCAATGCAAGCCTCGCTCTAACGAATGCCAAGCCATGAGAAACGACGAGTCATGCGAGAGAAGTAGAATTGATCAGAAACAATAAGCCTGCACTTGCAGCATTTCCCTTGGAGTTGCAGTGTGAAGTGTGTAAGCACAGCAAGTGTTACACACTCAGCAGATGTAGGAAGAAGTTTGATTTCTTCAACAGCTTCCATAAAGTCTGCATAGTTGATTTTGCACACATGCACACACACATACACCCGCTCCCCAACAAACATTTTAGCTTTCATTTTAGCTATCTAAATGTTTAGCTTTTAGCCATCTAGTTTGACTTTACTGGACACTCCAAGCAACAGATTTCTGGATAGACTCTCCCAGTTGTTTCATTAACACTATACAATTTTTTAGGATTTTGATTGATTTTGGTCCACTTACTTCTTAACTGTTCTTATTTTTGCCTCTAGCAACTGATTATTTGTTTTGCAGCACTGTACTGAAATACTTAGATTGCAGATGTTGCAAAAAGTGGGTGGGGATAAGGCCAAATAAAACTTTGTATAGATGTATTGCATAGATTCCTTGAGTCCAAATGGTGCAACTTTTTTGTCATTTCAAAAATTTGAGATGCAAATAGAGCAGAGAAGTCTAAAAATACATACACTTGGAAGTCTACAGGTACATAAACCCCTTCATGGCAACCCAAAGTACAAAAAATATAGCATCTAAGTAACAATGGCTTTTTACACTGACTAATTTGACTGGTTGGTTGGTTTTTTATACAGAAATATATATAAACACACACATGCACACATATACATAACACCTTTAAATACTGCTTTTATTACAATAAAAATTACTCAGTAACAAAGATGACAGTTATTATTTTAATACAGTACAAAAAAAAAGATGTTACTGAATAGAGATAAGGGAACTTCTAAACCAAATGAGACAATGCAGGGCATCAGTGGCATTCAGTCTGTTGGAAAGTGAGACTCCACATTAAATTTAGTTTTTCTGTTGCATCGCTTCTGAGTTACAGCTCTTTAGAGAAATGTCAATGCTAAATGAGTACTTATAATCAAGCCTTAGTGCCTTTGTCAGGAAAAGTCCATCAAGAGACAAAACTCCACTATTATTTAGATTAATGCTGTTCATAAGATATAAATCAATGCATTAAAATATTTTCCTTTTTACATTTAAGTAAAAAAAAAAAAAAAAAAATNGATGAGAACAAAGTACAACATTCTCAGCCTCTTCATAAATGAATTATCAAGTGTTGCTGTCTACCTGTTTTTAGGCACTAGTGAATTATTTGTTCAGGCAAGAACATGCTTTATGGATACACATTAAAACTCTTGAAGGTCTCTGGTTTCAAAAAAAATCAAGAAAGAAATACCAAGAGAAAAGCCTTTAAAATTTTCAAGGCTTCTTACTTCCTCATAAGAAAACCATAATCAGAGTATCCCATGGTATTTAACTACCTCCATCCAAAATTGCATACACCAGTGGAGGAGGGAGCCAGTTTAAATTTAGGCCGAAGTTAGGAAAGAATTACTTTAGTTTAGGAGTTAAGTCTGTATACTTCCTTAAAGCAAACAAATATTCTTGGTTTAGTTCATAATAGATAGGAGCTGTGAATAGAAGTCACAAAAATCAATGAAATATTTTACAGAAAAAGCATCTTCTAAAGTCAAAAGTATTCTTTTTCCTCTCTAGCTTCAGCATGAACACCACAGTTCCCACACTTACACATCAGTATCAAACATATGAAAGCCTTGGTCAAAAAATAGGTTTGGGGTATATTTGTCTATGCTCATTCATAAGACAAACTTCAAACATATATTTATACATATGTATTTAAAAAGAAAATGTGGTACATTACCATCCTGCATTCTCCAACAAATTCCGTGCAATGGGCTGCGGCACTGAGCAGTTGTAATAACCCGTGCCTATATAAGACCTCCATATCTGGTTCTTGCTTGCAATATTGTATAGAGTTTCAAGGATTTCATTTTCACCTAATTGAAAAGAAATTATGTCAGAAAACTACAGTTACATATAATGCTAACAGTTTTTAACTGAAATGCCTTGTACCCCTGTGTAAGAAAAATGCAACATTGGTGATGCAAGTGTAACAGCAACAGAATAAAGTACAAACCAAGAACAGTAAAGATAAAATAATAAGCTGGTAAAATATTCTGGGAAGGTTTAAATTCTGCCAAAATTCTGGACAATGCAACAACTGAATAATAACAGGGTTTCAAACAATGTGGAAACAGTAGTGAGAGAAACAGCTGTAGGCAAATGGGTTATGGAGCTCTTTTTGTGCTAACGCAGTGTACATTCTGGGTCTCTTGCACATGCATTAAAATATATCTCAGAAGGCACACTTTATTAGCTAAACCTTGCAGAAGCAGCACTGTGGATGAAGCCATATCCATCCACAACTATGATTCAGTGTTTCTAACAGAGCCTTATTTGCACAAACTGGGCTCACACCAAGCATCCAGGAGTGACTTCTTAGTACTAAATAACTTTATTTTCTCACATTTTCCCTAAATAGCTGATAAAATGGAACAGTTCTTTTAATTCAATTTTAGTATGCTTCACCAGTTTATTAAAAAAAAGAAGTGTGAACACAGTATTTCTAGCTTAAGAAATTCCATTTAAGATGAACTTTTAAATGAGTCTGCCAACCTAGTTTGGAGATTACAACAGAATGCTTTTGAAGTGTTCAGACAGAAAGCATTTGCGCTCCCTCCCTCTCCCAACTACAGTTTAGTCTTTGGTCTTGCTTCTACACACTTCTCAGTGCCCTGAAGGCTTTGCAAAAATCACATTCAGTCAACCTGTTCCTAGTAGTCAATGAATAATGCTACCCAACATCTGCCAAAGGGAAAGATTTACAAAATATTTTAGTACCCGAGGATGCAGAAAGATGGTCAGTAGGCTACGATTACGCAGGGATAGGGCCTGCCCAACCTAACAGACCTGGGTGGAATTGGACACTGACCCTCCTAGGTGAGGGGAGCAGATATTTTTTCTTTTTCCCCCCCCGTCTGACCTCGGAAACTGCTGTACTGGGGCAGCTGCACAAAGTTCTGTTCATTCTGCACTGCAACTTGAAAAGCAGACTTTGGAATATAAGGCTACTAATCACCAAAGCAGAATAGCTTAGGCCCTGGATGTCTCAGAACCTACTTTCTCTCCGTAAACTGCTCCAGCAAGAGAGATCAAGTCAAAACAGTTAATGCTCTGGAATCTGGTGGCAAATAATTCTCTAGGTTTTGAACTAATTTCTTCTGCAGCCGTAAACAAGGATATTATAACCTCAGCTCTGGTTTCAGAACTCATTTCTCCTCCTCCTTTTACTCCAAGTGCTACTATTGCATTCCATGTATAAAGATTAATTTTTTAAAAAAATCTTCTGGTTTTCAATTAATTTCTTCCACAGTCACATTATACCTTCCACAAAGTTATTTTTTTACCGATCTTCAGTTCTCACTTCAAAGTTCATTTCTTACTCAGTGTTACTATTAGATCTAATGCATAAAGATTAATTTCTTGTTTTCAGTAAACTGCAATTTTTTCTGGAGACTCAAGAGTCATGTGTTTATTATACTTGAACTCAGCAACATCCAGGGCAAAGTTTCTAAAGTGTAGTGAGCAGCTCCGCTCCCCAATACTCCTCCCACACAGTTTATTCCAGACAGATGCACTTGTTTGTTTATTTTAAGTGAGAGTTTTAACACTGCAGAGATCTTCCTCTACCACTTGCAAACCAAAAGCTTGATGAAAGACAGTTTGGGTGCAGCTTGAGAGGGAGGGTTGTATTCTTGCAGAATTCAAACATCAATGATTTTTTGAAAATGGTAATGAATTTCTGTGTTTAACTCCAAATGCAGTTGAAAGCAGAAGTTGGCTATCATTTAACTTGCTCACTAGCCCAATGCCACACACAAAAATGCATTAAGAGTGCGATTTCTGCAGTAAACACATACCACAAATACTGTACTATGTGCCAGACAGCATTTCCTTTGTTTGCCTGACTGGACGTTTCTTCTAGAGAGCCATTTCTCAGCAAATATAGATAACTACCACATGAAGACACTGAACTTGTGCTAGAGCACTCTGAAATAAAAGAGTTTCCAAACTTGATTCAAGGTACAAAGCAAAAAGCCTAGTGAGACTGTAAGCAGCTTAGGCAGCAATTAAGCTTAAGAGTAGAACCAGAGAGCTGTACTGATAGATCCCAACACTAAATATATTTTTAATTATTACATTTTTATGAGCTATCTGTGTGTTACACTACTAGTTTTAATTCGGGTGGTGAAACGCTGGAGGGCACACTCCCTCCACTCCTGCTTCACCTCGCTTACCCTGCTCCTTTGGTCACTACGAAGGCAACAGCAGCAGCACAGCTCAAATACACATCTCCCACATTTGGCATGCCTCTTTGAAGAGACCTGGGATGAACACTCCTTCCCCTACGCCTTACTACTTGCCTTGAAGTAGTTCATCACAGCATGTCTTTAGGAAGACAGCCGATAAGGAACTGCACTCCTGAGTAATGGAAGTCAATAGCCCCTGATTTGTCTGTACAGCCTGGCTTACCTAAGACCAAACATAAGTCCGTGTAGATTTATGATGATTTAATTTTCACAAATTCAGTGTTTGCTTTACACTGATATGGTTCTGAATTCAAGCAAAACTGACATAGACAAGGGTGAGGGAAATTAACACATATGTTGGTGTCCAAAGACTGGACAGCAAGGGAATGAAACCATTCTTAACAGCATCCCCAGCACCAACAGGAGGTGAAGGAAGAGATGCAGCCAGGCTCTTCACAGGCGTGCGTGGCAGGAAAGCGAGAGGCAGCAGCACAAGCCGAAACATGGGAGGCTCAGACTGGAGATACAGAGAAGCCTCTTCCCCATGAGGACAACCCAGCGGTGGAGCTGGGTCTCCATCCTTGGGGGTTTCATGTTCTGACTGTGTGAAGCCCTGAGCAGCCTGCTCTGAGCCCACAGCTGAGCCTGCTCTTCACAGGGGCTGGAGACCTCCCCAGGTCCCCACCAGCCTGAACAGGACCCTGTGTCTCTGTCAGTAGCTGTATTTCCCACTCCATCAAGCCTAGCTTTTAAGAGTATATTCTCGTAATACCATTTGTGAAAGGGGTCTAACACTTTATTGGTCACTCTGTAAATAACTAACGCTAGTATAAAGGCAGAAGAATGCTAACCACAAGAGTGACCTTATCTATACTTAAAAAATCATTTTCAAATTCAAAATGAAATTTCTAAGTTTCCAGTTTGGTCAACGAGAGTGTCGCCAAACCCAGAAAATCACAGACTTTTTGTGCTGTATAAGGTATATACCTTGGAGCATATGTAATGGAAACAGTGTATTCCTGACAATATTTATTTAAAGCTAAAACATGAAGACTAGGATCTCAGCAAATTTCAATACATTTGGTTGAAAAAACACAGCTTGCAAGATGTTGTGTTGGGTTACTGATTTTTTTTTTTTTAAATTCTCCCCAGCAACAGGTGAAATAAAGAAGCAATATCCGAAATGGGGAAATAAAACAATAAAAAAACCCTGACTACAGTTAACAAATGGTTGGAAACCAGCCATCACACTCAGCTGTTTGTTTCCAGTTTTCTAAGACAACATGTTGAAATGCCTTTATCTTGAATTTATTTTATTGGGTGTACACTATAAGTTCTTTAAGAACCTTGTTCAGCAAAAAATAAAATCACCAGTTAAGTCACAGCAGTTGATCTTTATTCCCCTCATCAACTCATTAGATAGTATGGTCAAAGACAGTACCCAGAATAAAGTTCATTAATCTTGCAGTACTGCTATCTTAGAACTGTAGAGAAAATTCATTGAGGCTCCCAGTAGTAGTTCTGCGAGGACACTTCATGACTGCTACACCCACAGGTGGAAAAAGCAAAATATATCACAAAAATAATAAGAGGGAGTGAATTATCAGATTATAAAATGATAATACTGTTATTTCTGGTAGTGCATGTGTGGTTAGCACAGTAGATTTTCCTTGAACTTGTGAGATACCTGCAAAATAACATGGTATGGGGTGGGGAGGGGGGGAGAGGGAGAGATCAAGACAGAAGGAGCAGTTTGAGTTATACAGCTTAAAACTTATAACACAAAAGGGATGAGGCTATTTGTCTGATATAATTTTGTTCACATTATGTCAGGTCTTAAAAGAAAAAAAAATCTAGCTTCTGAGAGCAAGGAAGCAAGATCTTCAGAACAGTTGATGTAAGAAAAAGGGGATTAATTGATTTCTCTTGCTTTAGCAATTAATTCAATCTGTGTTAAAACAAACAAACAAAACAAATAGATTATACTGAAGCAAAACAGTTCCAAAGCACTGTCAGACATGTAATAATGCTGCAGGACAGCACAAGAAAAGTGCCTGTTCCAGGTGCCAAGTCCGACCAGCAACTTCCCAAGACATGGGTGGAAAGGTAACACCATCTGCTGCCCTGCCTTCTCCTCCTCCTTTCACTCAGGCCACCTGCACTCACCCAGCCTGCCCGAGCAGCAGAGGCAACCCGAGGATGCTGCGAGGAGCAGAAAGCACACAGGGGCTGAGAGCCAGCATCATGCCTGCATTTCTCCATCCTACCCCCCAAGGCTTACTGCCTTCAGAAAGAGGAGCAGCAGCCCCAAAGCACCGTGAGGAACAAACTGTGAGGAGCAAAGTGCCACCGGTGGTAATGCAGATTCCTGCACCACTTGTGGCAATGCTCTGGAGGATGACAATTACCCCTGCTGTAGGTGTCCGAAGCACACAGTGTGGACTCCAGCAGCAGGGAATCTGAAATGACTAAATCAGCTCTAAAAATCTGACTGACATTAGGACCTGATTATAAACTCATCCAGAATTAATTTTTAAGTGGCATTTTAAATACAGAATTGTAGTTAAAGTAGATTTAACTGCATGAATAGCCACTATATTTGAAGATACAAATAGCCTTTCTTACAATATGACAGCTTCTGAGCAATATAGCTTCTAAAAGTTTTTAGACTGCAGACCCTATTAGTTTCTTACACAGATTTTATAAACTATATGTTTACAAATTCTAAAATATGAGAATGTAACTGGCAATATTTTGGAAAAAAAATCATGGCAGAGTTTGTAGACTCATTTTTTTAATTCAAATCCTGAACAAAAAAGCAGGAATACATAACGTATGTACAAAGCCTACCCACTGAATAAAGATGGACATACAATAGCAGCATTGCAGGGATAACTACGACTGATACAGATAGTAGGTTTGCAGGGATAAAAGAAGGGGGATTACTCTTACATAAGATGATCTGTTCTTTTACTTTAAATGGGTCAATCACTACATGCATGCTAAAGCACGTTCAATGCTAAAGAAAAGCTGATTGTGAAAGTTTACTTACTGTGACAGTGGGGAAAAAAGCTCTGTAATACCAGCTGATCACAATTAAGTATCAAACAGTGTCTTGCCTTGTTGTAGATACTGACTGAACAGAAGTTACATGCCAAAATAACATTTTCCCCTAACTATATCTGCAGAAAAAGCTGACTGTAAAAAAGCCCCCCTTCCAGAACTGGGTGAGGTACAAGACTGGAAGTTAGTGTTATGGGGAATCAGACATTTTGCTGTTTCACCCCTACTGGCTTTCAGTGGCATATTCAGGTGGTTTTGCAACGCTGCCAGTGGGCTCATGGCTGCAGGCACTTTCAAAATGGCTTTTTTTTGGTCAGAAAAGGGACACAGATACCTCTGTCATACTAGATACCATGGGAAGCAACTCATTTCAGAAACTTCTTAGCACAAGCTACGTTCCTTCTCTCCTCCATCACTGACCATGTGTACAAAAAGAGATCTACCAATACAGGAACACTAACAAATACTGGAAAAGCATTTCTGGCGTAGATGCACTTGTACCAGCAAAGTTTAGCATTTACCAGAATGGCTTTTTCATTCATACATAAGCAAAACAAATGTTCAGTTAAGGCTAGAGGCTTTCTCTCTCAATATATTATGTCCTTCAGGGAAGTAACAAAACTTGATTCTTCCACTGAAGAGTAGGGCTGTGCTAAAATGTCTAAGAAAGACAACACATGTACAAGAAGATTGTGCTTCCACTGTAATCAGAGGTTTTATTTATGAGCAGTGGAATATGCGATACCATTTAAAACAGCTCTTTAATATAAGCTGCATCCACAGGAGGATATTTTTTTTTTGCTGCTATTGCATACACGCAGCTGATTGATTTTGTGTCCTTTTGACTTGTTACATTACCAAGGGAAGGATCGGTAATGCAAAACAATCTTTCCTACTGCCACACCTAGTCACAATTTGAAGCTTTGCATATACATCAAATGTATGCACCTGAGATGGGGCCTAAAGCTATAAAAGTTTAAAAAACCCACAAATATAATTGCAGAGACCTATGATACTCACCCAGATGTACTATTTATGGTGTGTACATGGTTTTTCTTGGACTGCATATCTAATTGTAGCTGTAAGCATTGACTTCAGTGAGACTTCAGTGCAGGCTCAACTGCGTTTCCTAATATAAAGGAGCAGCTCGAGCACAGCTGGTTTGTTCAGCTGCACTCTAACCTGTGGAGTCACTACAATTATGTTTTTTAATTGAAGTTATACAGAAAAGTGGAAGTGTATACTTAAACCACTAGGAGCTGCAATATTAGAAATTTTATGAATGCTGAAGCTGAACAACACGTTTTGAATTGCCTTGCCCTGTTCTCTCATTGCATGTATGAGTTTGGGGGATGGTGGGAGCAAAATTGTCTTCATACAAATAAAAAGCACAAGTTTAAAACAGAATACAGTTCTCATGACACTTTCCCAATTTTGCTATTTCCCTTTAATACAAGGGATATGACAGAGAAATAATATACCATACCGACATAAGAAATCCCACAGCGGTGATTGGAAAGACAGTGTTCTCTCTAACGGTACGTTAACAAGGAAGCAAGTTTTTCTCAGACTACAGTGTCCTAGGAACAAGATGTTCAATGTGAAGTTGCACAACTTTAAGCTGAGGCTTTTAACTTTTCTTTTGCAAGCTGTGAAGTTTTCTGCTACCAATGCAGTGGAAAACTAGTGACAAAAACCTACTCATTAAAGTACAAAAGACAGTTCATCATGCTGGCTGCAGAAGAAAAAGCAGCAGTGTGCAGAAAAAAGTTTTCTGTACCTCATGCAAGCATCTCTTTTGAAAACTCACTGTTGCGTGCGGTGCAATGCGAGACTCTGCATCACAGTCACATTCTTTCAAAGTTTACTCTAAGGGAACAAGAGCAGCACAGCAAGTGGAGCAAAATGCCAGTGAACTAAATACACTGTTAGCTAATGAGGTCCTGTTGCACAGTGAGAACTTGCATACAGCAGGACATCAACTAATGCACAGCAATGTAGGAGACATCCACTTCAAAACTGCTATGCAAATCAGCACAAGAACACAAAACTGCATCAAGATTTTGACTTAGGTTGACGTCACTGGTTTAGTTTTCAATAATGTACAATTATTTTAATACCCAACTGTACTGTATCACTTTCATGTGTGTTTTAGTAATGCAAAACTTCATAAGAGTATCATATACTAAATAAAAAGTTTTTAAGAAGTAGTTATTAGTGACAATCTACATTTAACCCCTCTTACACACCTAAAAATATAATAATCTAAAAAGTTCTTTTCTCTGAGGGTAAGTGCAAATCACTCATCAGTCAGGGAGTAATCATAGGAAAATATGCCAAGCAATACTTTCAGCAGTTATACAGACAGAAGAAGGTGATTAAATTCCACTTCTCTAACCCCCCCTCCCCATTTTAATAGGATGGGAAGTTACCAAAAAATAAAATACCACTGTACTAATAAAACGTTTTAGAAGTAGAAACTTTCAGTCAATACTGTATCCCTCCTGGCTAGAATCTGTCTTTTCAGGCTCTAGATTTCCTGGCTGTTCATTGTGGCGCTGCCTCTCACGCGTGATGTCATCTTGGAGTAACCAGATTGAACTGGCCGGGAACCTCACCGGAGCTGCAGGCCTGAAGTTTACACTCAAATTACAGCGCATGGATGAGCAATGAAAAAAGAGCCAGCTAGAGCGATCAAATTTTCTACAAATCAGGCAAAGGATCTTGACACAAATATAAAGTTAATACTGATGTAACTGACCCCACCACCTGAATGGTCACTGAGCTTTGTTAGTTTCAGTGGAACTGTTTAGCTAGGTGCATTTTTAAGTGTTTCTTTCACTCACGGAATTTCCAGCATGATGTTCACAGATATCTTACCCAGATCGCAGTTACGCAGACAGAAATTTTGTTCTGTGATTGCTAACTTTTGAAAATGTTAGTATCTAAAAACTCATCATATCACATCAAGTTTTCCACAGCACTTTGCTGAATTACTGTAGTGCCACAATTGCTGGCTCAGATGTTTTGTATTCCTGCAGTTTACCCGTCTCCCTCAATCAGATAGATTCAAAATGCTAGCCATTAGTCGACTGTGTATCCATTATATGGAGACACAGGTTTTGCACGTTATTAGAATATGCGGGTTATTATTGGGGGGGGGGCAGAGGGAGAACAACAAAGAAATCCCGCAGAAACGTAACAGCCAACAAAAGACAGCGACCCATTTGAAGCTACAGTCGAAGCTACGGGCAGGTTTTGTAGCCACGCTTTTCCCTCCGTATCAGACTCTTGGGACAAAGTGCAGGCACTGTAGCACTTGAGCTCAGAAAGGGGTTTTCGGCAGCCCTGGTCTGCCACACACGTTTTCCTACCGATTTCCAACACAAGAGCAAGAAATGCAGCAGCCGAACTATTCTACCGAGCTAGTCTGTGAAGATTAAGTGCGAGGGTACTGCTACGCTTATTTAAGTCTTATCCTGCACTTTACTCCAGCGGGGGGGATCTGTTCGGTGCACGTTTCAGCGGGGACACCCGGGGGGGCAGCACCCCAAGCCCCCCCCGCGGGCGCTGGGCGCCGGAAGGAGCCGCGGGAAGGGCGGGCAGGCTGGGCCGCGCCGGGGAGGGCAACAGGGGGCTCCGGCAGCGCCCCGGGCCATGCGGTCACTTACAGACGTGGTCATCCATCCTCAGCGGCCTCCGGAGACGGATGCTGGCCGGAATGGTTTTATCCATCAGCTCCTCCACGCTCTGCAAAGAGGCGACCGCACGCCGTTGTTAGCTCCCTCCGGGCCGGCACAGCCCCCACCGGGAGGGGACCAGCCGCGCCGCCCCCTCCGCCCCGCACGGCACCTACCTGGACCCCGACGGCTCGCAGCATCTCCCGCTTCTCCGGCTCCCGCGGCCCGATGTGCCGCCGGGAGAAGTCATCGTGCCTCGGCAGGAGCTGCTCGATGCACCGCGCCGCCT
>VYZW01046056.1:5056-19151 GCA_013401315.1 Balaeniceps rex
ATGCACTCATCATATTTGTCTCTGCATCAGCCCATCCAAAGCATATGCAGTTTATACAACTAAACATAAACATGAAATTCCCTTGTAATCTCTGCATTCTCTTCTCCCTCTTATTCACTGCCAGAGCAGCGCTATCAACGTTCATTTATGAAACTTATTATTAACAGTTTACAGAATGATTACTTTATTTTTAATTGCTTCAAAATTTTTTGTCTCCGTTAGAGGCAAAATCATATAGTTGAAGACTAGGCAGTAGCTGCTGTAAAAGTTAATAAAAATGTAGAAAACAGATGCTTCTTCCATCCAAAAGCTCCAAGTCATAACAACAAAAAAACAGATCTGCAAACTCACTTCCCCCATATCAACAGTTCCTACTGGCTCTTTGATGCCACCTTGCTTCCCCGGGTTCTCCAATGCCAAAAGCTAGTGTGGTCCTGTGAACAAGTTTTTCTTCTACTGCTCCACCAAAACATACACCATAAAAACAAAGCATTGTACAAAGATTCATGTTCTTCCTGCTGTTTGTCCTTATAAGCAAAGCTGTAGGGGAGGACTGCATCTAAACATAAGAGAACTTGTCAGCTAGACTTCCTGCTTTGTGTCTCTTCCTCAGATAGCAGGAAGCTACTTACATCCTCATGTTGGCAATTAATATAGTCACCTTACCAGTCTGCCAGTGAGACAAAAGAAAAGTTCTGTACTCCGAAGAGCTCCAGCATGAGATGAGCCAATTGCTTATTCACTTGCAAATACCCTATTTATGTCCCCAAGGACTTTTATATAGTCATACAGTTTGCACTTCAGAAAGTTTTGGTGCACACAAAGTGGAAAAAAAAGCAAAACCAACATACTCCATAGTATTATGAGCCAAAATCCAAACAATCACAAGATTTTAAGTACTGCATATATTTTTTTTTTTCCCCTTACAGCTTTACAGCTGTATGGGCCCACATTTGTACTTTTAAGTTTGAAACTAAAAATGCTTCTTTTGTTAATGGAAAGCTGATATCATCACAATCACAAAACTTCAGAACTCAGGCTTTAAGAGAATAAACATCACAAGCTGGCAGTATTAAAAAAACACGAGCTGATGATAATGACAAGCCAAAAATGGTAATCAGCATGAGGTATTAGAAGGAATATTCTGTCCTTACTAAAGGCAGATTTTCTCACTTATTAAAAGCTTGCATTTCTAACCTTTTGTGAAATTCATCACCAAGTTGCCTCAAGCTTAGAGCTCTGACTGAAGAATTTAGGAGCAGCATACTGCAGAGCAACATGGGGCCCAACACATATTGAACCTTGGTAGTAATTCACAAGGACACTATAGGGCTATTTGTAACAAACACAGACTAGCACATTTTCAGAAATTGGGACGCATTTTTTGATGTAATAACACCTACCACTCTAATGCAAGACTCATCATGGAAAAGGCAAAACGGTAATTTGATTTTAAATGTGCTAATCCACTTGTTTCTTCAATGTGTGTATCTGAAGAGAATGAAATTTCTGGAGCTGCAATACTCCTGTGACTTCACAGAATCTTGTGTTGGAAATTATAATCACATTGAGGCATTCTTTTGTGTTCCCAAGGAAGCTGTGTCAAGTTTCAGTGTTTGTAACGGCCACCTTTGATTCAAAAGTTTGCCTGGGGAATTCAATAATGCTTCCTATTGGAGGATGAGCTAATACCGCATTTAACTTTTATCATCTTCTGCAACGGAATTCTGCACTACTGCTCACTGATCTGTCTTCAGCCAGGTGATTTCCAGTGAGTTAAATCACCGATATTTTTATTGCCCTTTCTATATTGTTGATAACATCTTTCATTCAGCAAGAACTACTTGCAATACTGGCTAGATAGATTCTACCAAGGAGGAAGATTTGTTTTTCAGAGCGCCTCTCTTCCAGGTCTTCATCCAAATCAGGTTCTTGAACTCTCAAACTTACTTATATCAGAAGCATGCTCATTCAGGGGAGGTCATCTCCCAGAACTGATTCCATTTGCCATTCCCAGTTGATTTAGATTTGAACACTATGCTTCACAGAGCTGAATATCTGATAGATGAGTCAACAGACAGCCCAATAATCCTTATAGTTACATGAGAAAAAACAAAATTCATATGATGGGAGGAACATTTAGCAAATGGTAAGAGGGCAAGGCTACATAGACCTTTGTTGCTCATGTTGCAGGTGATATATATCAAACACCTGTATGTACCTCAGAGGAAAAACTCGGGGTTCCTAGCATGGACCTTTCCCTATCTTTCCTTATTCAAAACACAGCAGCTACTGGTTTACAAAGTTTCAGTGAAGGAAAACCTCTAACCTTCAAACAGATGCTTCCATAATGCCATTTGTAACAAAAGAATGTTTTCTGTGGCCTGCAGATACCAAACAACGTAACAGCAATGGAAAGACAGGATCTGAAGTAGATCAGAACCATTAAGTGATCATGATCTATCCTGTATTACCACTTTCCAAATCAAACCTGTCCAATTAAATAATAAAGGGAATGTCTTAAAGGTAGGCTGTCCAGGAAATAAAAGTTGTTCAAACCTTTTTTTTTTTTTCTTTTACTATCACCTACTGGTTTTATGAACACCACGGTTTGGTATATACAGCTTTCCCCAGTCAAAAAAGACTTTGCCTAAACCCTAGCTATCCAGAACTTGAGGTCAAGACAAAACCAATAACCTTTAAAGTCACTTCAACGTTCATCTAAAATTTGAAAGTTTAGGTCAATTACTCAAAAAGTATCCAAATTTTAGCTTCTGTGTACACATATACAGAAGTAAAATAGTTCATAACAGCTAACAAACATACAAAGAACCAAAAAACCCAACCTTTTTATAGTTAAAAAACCAATCCAAAGCAACAAGGATTCTACCGCACTACAAAGAGTGTGTATTCTCTTGACTTTGCAATACTCATGTTCATGCTTAACTTTTAGGATGAAAAAAAAAATTCACTGAAGTTGATGTGACTGTTCATGCAAGAAGTGGTATCTTCAGTTTCAGGTTGGAATGTACTCTTCATTATCTGCCCAAGAACAAATAAGATACTACATAGTATAGAATACAATTTAAGAATAAGCTATCATATTAAAAATACTAAGTATACAAAATTAAACAGGTTATCAAATTTATCTTACAAACTCTCAGGGCAATATAAGACCATTTCTTTTTTTGTGAAGTCACACCGATTCAAATTTCTACATCACCCTCTAAAGTAGCTTTTAAAAGCTCTACACAGATCAGGCCAATACATGCAACCGTTCATTGTAAGATCTTTATCTAGTGCAGAGGATGCCACTGAAAAAATATTGTGAAAGTATACTCAGCAGCTTGAACTTTGCATTGCAAGTATCACATACCAAAAAAAAAAAATATTGAAGTACTGCTATTATTTCCAAGCCGCAATTGTAAGACTGGTCACATGCCATGCTTTTCACAAGATGCATCATGCCACAATGTCTTAAATTAAGCATAGTCTACTGAACATAGGCCAGCCAACATAAATCTATATATGCACTATAATCCTTCCAGACACAACGCAGGGAAGAACAAAGAAGAGGATTGCAGATACACCACAGGATAATGTAGTCAAAAAAAAAAAAAAAAAANNNGAAGAAAAAAAAAAAAAAAAAAAACTATACAACTCTACATTGATGCAGCTGTGTTAGCATAGTATGTTTTAAAGGAGTTAACTGCAATACAAGGAGAATGATCTGTATGAGTAAAAGGTGCCTCTAAATGAGTGAAGATGGATTCTTTTCTAGAGGTTGAACCTGGTTTAGCTATGCTTAAAAAAAAGAAACACACAACATACCACTCCTAACACCGTACTTCTATGAATACAAAAATAAAACAGGCAACAGGCTCAAGAGCCTCTTCTAGCTATTAAAGATACAGAGGCTAGCGCTACTCTTATGTTAAAATGCAAAACCAGACCAGACCACCACAGAAGATACTCTTCTAATACCAGTGTGTCGTGGTTTAGCNTCCCCGAGCAGCAATCGCTCCCCCCGGCCAACTCCCCCAGTTTATATACTGAGCATGATGTCATATGGTATGGAATAGCCCTTTGGTCAGTTTGGATCAACTATCTTGGCTGTGCCCCCTCCCAGCTTCTTGTGCACCTGGCAGAGAGCATGGGAAGCTGAAAAAGAAAGTCCTTGACTAGGGTAAGCACTACTTGGCAACAACCAAAACATCAGTGTGTTATCAGCATTCTTCTCCTACTAAATTCAAAACACAGCACTATGCCAGCTACTAGGAAGAAAATTAACTCTAACCCAGCCAAAACCAGGACAGTATTCACCCCTTATTCTATACCATCTACGTCATGCACAGGTCCCACTCTTTCCAATACATTCCAATTAATCACCACCATTTTCCCTGCTTTATCAAATAGCATTAGCCATAAGTCAAGGATCACACTGCAAGTAGGAGAGGTCCTACACAGGTTCTGGATATCTACCCATACAAACTTCAGGGCCATAGTCCAAGCTGGCTCCAACTGACTTGGCTTTGAGCAGGTTTTTAACATTTTCAATAACCCACTGGATATTAACAGGTGCTGCAGATGTTCAGTATTTCTTGGGATCAGCTCCTTAAAGGAGAACAAAGGGACTACTGCAGCCAGAAACAACTGCATCCTTTGCCCTGCTGGCTGCTTCACACTAAAGGTAGAGGAGAAAACTTCACTGCCTGCAGGCTGCAACACAGGTGCTCACCATGAGGAACCAGCAAAGGGGCCTTCTGCTTAAGTTTTGAAGTCTACATAGCTGAAAGATCCCAACATAAATGCATAACACTTGACAAAATAAGAGTTCCTTAACATATACAGCTTTTTGCTACTGCTGTTATGAAAATAACAAGGGGGTGGTGGTTCTACATCTATAGGTTAATGTCCATACTATAACTCCAAGTCTTGCATAAATAAAGAGTAGGACCATAATTACACTAGGGTAGACTGTGGCAACAGCTTGGTCCTCCAGGCTGAAAGTGGGTTGCAGAAAACTACTTGCCTAATTCCCCACCATCAATTCTTTTTGTCAGAACAGACTTTCTAAGGGCCTGAACCCATCATTTGTTACCAAGAAGAGCCATTCCATTTACTACCATTAACAGAGTAAGGGGAAGGAGGACCAATCTCCTGCATTTGGTGAAGATTAGGATTGGAAGGGGAAGACCTCTGCACAAATGCACAAGAAAATATTTGAACTACCAACAGAATTTGTTTTCTTTCCAAGTTATACACAAATGCAAAAAATTAAAGCCTTTCCTATTTTTTTCCTCCTTTGGTTTAAAAGGGTTGATGCCAGTTGCAACAAGTATTCTAAAGATCAAGGGACTCCCCTACTTTATAAGAAGTATGGTAACTCTAGCAACAAGTGCTAGTCAGTGATAGATGAAGGCATCTTAGATTGTCTCGGAGCATCAGTGGACCAGCATCCTGTTTAAGCTATTATCCCCAAACCCTTGCTTTCACCATATTTAAAAAAATAAATTTGCCTGATTTGTAACAACTTCTACATCAAAAGAATCCTTTATATTTCATATGGCACTATAACATGCACGGTGAGATTGATAAGATCTTGAGAAAGTCTGTATTCAAAGATACGGCCTGATATAATAGAAACATTAAACAAAAGTTGCATGAACGCTTAGGATATCACTATCCTGAAGACTTACTTTTTTTAGAGATGGCACCAAAGAAGGCCAGACAACAGAAAAGAGGAAAAGGATCAAATGGAGAAAAAGAATAATAATAAAAAAAAAAAAAGTAGAGACACTTAATCCCCTCCCTCCTTTAGTTAATACAAAAACACACTCTCAGTTTCCAAGGCTTATTAAATTTATTGTTCTCTGAGCAGTTGGCCTTCCACGCAACAGCCTGTAGCAGTCACAAAGGTTAATGCAAGCATTTTGAAAAGTACATGATGGCCAGTTTCATCTGGATAAAAGTTTATAAAAGAAAAAAAAAAAAAACACACCCAACAAACTAAGAAACAGCTCCAGGCTCTCAAGAAGCTACAAAGCTGCACATAACAAGTTTATTATCAGTATTTCATTAACTAGGTTCTTAAAGAGAAGTCTACCTACCATTTCAGCCACACAGGACTCACTTTCTATTCTCTGTTATTCAAATTCAGGAAGGAAAGCCTAAAATATTTTTTCGTTATAAAGCTGAACACTCCAAAATAAATTTAAGCTACATGGACACAAGAATAATATTTAGGTAAATATTTAATATATTTCTGATTTAGTTAATTTCATCCTCAGAGAACAAGTCAGCCACTGCATGCAGCTCTCATCTCAATATGGCAAGCCTTCAAAACAATCCACTAAAAAGAGCATCTCCAGAGATTTTGTTGACTGGTTGATGAACCTCTCTTGAAAGCGTACACCGACACACGTCATGTGAAGACAACACAAAGGCTGAGTCAAGTTTCTGACTCCAAATACTTCCTGACTGGTCCCACCAGACGTCAATAGTGAACAGGGGTGGCCAGAAGAGACCTACTCATTGCCCTAGCCGACTCTTCACAGCACTTCACGACAAAGGAGGGGGCAGTTTATAGGCTAGCACTCAAAGCAACAAAACCTGAATCATTACACTCTCCTGTTCTATTGAAAAGACCAGGTAAGCAGGCACCATACTAAAATAAAGTCATCAGCTTATTACCTAGTCATGCCAGAGTTTACTTACTGAGTGTACATCGGCGATCCTGAACACCATCTACGACCCCAGCCTAAAGTGCATGCCTGCGATACAATCGCTCGCAGATGAATAAAAGCCAATATTCATTAAAGAGCAATAAGCGTTACTCCTGAATACCAGGCTGCCTGGGCGCAGGGCTGATCCCGCCCAAGGTGACAATTTAGTTCATTCAAGCATACCCTATGCTTATACATTTAGGAAAAAAACAGCGACCCGGGTCACGGCTTTAACAATCTAATAGCAGCCAAATGAACGGGGCCGCCACATGCTTCAGCGGAACCGAGCCAGTTTACCGCCGTTTAACAGCCCCGCGGGCCGGGGGAAGGCAGCGCGGCCGTCTCTCGGGGCACAGTACCCGCCCAGGGCCCCTGCCCGCGCCCCCGACGGGCACCTACAGCCCCGCGCCCCCACCCCCCACCGGAGACACCACCTCAGCCGCGGCGCGCTCGGTAAGATGTCCGATGGGCCGGCAACGGGGGATGCCCCGCTCCCGCCGGGGACCTACCAGGTAATCCATGTACCGGGTGGCGCCGGGCGCCGCGCTGCCGAGGAAGTCTCCGGGGCCGCGGGCACACGCCCGGCTGACAGCAGCGCTAGGCCACCGGGAGGGGGAGCGGCGCTTCCTGCCGCCGCCCCGCAAGGCTCAGCGGCACGGGGAGCTCAGCCACCGCAAGGGTTGGGGGAGGCTTGGCACTGTCAGAGCCGCCTACTGCTGTCGTTGCCCGTACCGCAGCAGCCCTACGCGCGCGGGGGTGGGGGTGGAGGAAGGGACAGCGAGCACGCGGTTGCAGCACAGCCAACCCCCAGACCGACGCCCACAACGCCCGAGCGTTCGCCAACAGCGAAAACCTCCGTCCCGCTTCGCCCTGCGCGATGTCGCTATCAGCTGATCGCATACGTGGGGCGCGAGGAGGACGCTCTTAAAGACGTACGCGCTTAGCGAAGAGCAGAGAAATCCTGGCGGTGTGGGTGAGGGGTATCGGGATATTTTTGTTGGCTTCCTATGGGCGTGGTGTGGTTCGGTTCACTTTCTGCTCTGGAGGGGGTGGCTGGGCCGTCCGCGAGGGTCAGCCTCTAGCTGCTGTTCCTGTGTCTCGTTTGAGGTGTTACCTACCTCAGAGCTTCTGCCTGAATTGGAGAAAACTGAGCCGAGATGCTGTCCCTATGCGCCAGTTTTACTTTTGTCAGTGCAAAGGCGTGGGTGCTCTTGTGGAGCAGGTGAATGCCGAGGAGGCCATGAGCATCTGGCTGTGGGCTCCGTGGTGCATGACAGCTCCATCCTGGGTGTCCAGTTTCCTCACATAATGTGGGAGAAGCCTTAATTGCTTCAAAAGGGAAATCACAAAGGCCTGTGAAGATAAATGCTGAACCCCTAATTTTAAAAACTGAAACATGCTCCAGAGAAAGCGAGTCCATAGAGAGAACAAGCAGCTGTAGTCATCTGGGTATTTAGCTGGTGTTTTGACAGAGGGGGGAAACTGGCTAGGTTCAACCAGAGGTACCCTGGGTCCCATTTATTACATGGGGATTGGCAGGGAAGGAGACTGGGGCTTCCACCTAGGCAGGTGTGTTGCCTGGTCATTAGGACTTTCCTACGGCAGGTGAGATGAGGGTTTGAACCACTTCACATGGAGGAGTCTCCTCTGCTGTGGATAGAGTAGCGGGTGTGAATGCGCAGCCTCTAGCTGTCAGTGAAAAGGAAGTTATTGCTGTATTTTGTGCTGAGCCTAAATATTTCAGGCACACAAGAATAGTAATTTTAAAAGGGTAGTCAGGACCATCAGGCCAGATAGAAAGGGGGGTGCCAAATTTTTGGATAGAGCTTGTTATGTATGGCTTAAGGTTTAGAAAGACAATATCAAGTGAGATGATTAAAAAACAAACAAACAAAAAAAACCCCACAGTGTAATAAAAAGGATTGCAAAAGCAGTTAAGGAGCAAAGAGGAAAGAAGGAGTAAATTAGGATTCAAGAGCAAACAGGAATGTGTATTTGTAAGGATATTAGTAAGTAGTTGGCCTAGATTTAGTATTTCTTTAGATAAGAAGTAGTAAATGGGGGGGGGCGGATTGCAGCTCTGATTTTTGTAATGAGTTAAGGCCTGTTGCAAACAGGCTCAGTTACAACATCCAGTCAGTGTCAGAGAGTGTTGAGAAGGTGTTCCCCCTGTCCTGCCCAAAAGCAGGTAGTTCTTGTCAATGGATAATTCATTTTCCTCATGTGTCTAGTCTGCAAAAAACTTGCTTCCTTTGACCCTCATCACTTCATTTTGGGAATCAATGTCAAATACAGCTGTATAGCAGATTACATTGAATTAAATAAGTACAAATGATTTTGTTTACTTTGAATCATTAAAACATTTGCTAATTTTAGCATTTTAATAGCTAAGGGGTAGAAGAAGGGCTTGGCCCTTCCTGCTATTCAGTATTCTGACTGTTTTCCTTATAGTTACAGCTATTGCTGGCAACTTTCTGCTGATCACGAGATGTCCTTTTGACAGTGGGAACTATAGGGTGAACAGAGGTGGCTAAAGTATGCCTCAATAATGTAACAAAGGAGCTGCAAGAAACTCAGATTTCATCTTTCTTCTTCTGTCATTGCATGTGATTATTTTTTTTTAACATTTTGCAGTGCTTTCCCCTTAACCTTTAAAACCCTTTATTTCTTCTTTTTAGCAGCAGTAATACACCACTCTTGAAACTTGCTGCCTTTAGACACTTCTCTAAATGAAGGGTGACTGGAAGAGAATCTAAAGGAGAGCATCAAGAACAAGCAGAGATTTTAGAAGTGTTTCCTATGAGAGTAGAATAATGGGACAGGACTGGGAATTATATCTTCTGGAGCTGATTGAGGAGAAAATAGAATCCATATGTAGACGGTTGCTGCAAAGAGGATGTGGTGATGGGAAAAGAAGTGATTGGCTTGCATTGCAGCAAGGGAGGTTTAGTTCAGGCACTGGAAAACACTTTAATGGTAAGGATAATCAAGCACGGAAAGACATCACTACCAAAAGTGGTAGAATTTCTGTGAGTGGGCATGGATTACATAAACATTGCTCAGGCATGGTTTAGTTAGCACTGATTTTGATTTGTAGAGAATGAACTAGAAGATCCTTCTGTTTTGTATGATTCTGATATCTTGGATCTGATTATGAAGATGCAATATGTTTATACATGCAAGAAAAAATACTTATTCCCAAATGGCTATTTTATACATGAAATTTTCTTTCGAGCTTATAAACAAGTGTTCATGAGCTGAACGGAACATCAGTTTACAAAATCAGAAAAATTCTAATGTATACACTGCAAATCCCACAGATTTGACCAAGAGAGAAACCAAGCCTAAGCTTATATATTAGTTCTTCTGTTCACTATAAACAAACAAGTCTTTTGGCCATTGTGTAGCCTTATGGAGCATTCATTTTATGACATAAAGTGAAGATTAACATTGAACAATAGCAGTATGTAAGCAGAATACAAGTCCTATAACATGTGCCTTCTAGCCTACATAGCAATCATCATGTTGCTCAGATTTTTCTAGCAAGTCCTGTAGGACTTCTTTCATCTAGGAAGAAGTTGAATTTTATATTGGAATATATAACTTATGCAGTGTTAGCTATCTTCATAAAGAAGCTTGTCAGCAGGAACTAACATGTCAAGATAGAAGTGAAAAGATCAAAGTATTTTAATGGGGCAAAACTTCATGTGGTGGCGATTAGGTAATAACTGTGGTTCCAAAAAGTAAAGTGAGCTTTTTCACAGAAGCGTGAGTGTATCTTCAGTTGAAATTGCAAAAATTATTTCTGGAAAATTTGTATGAAAAATAATCAATCTTGGACTTTTTGTAATTAGGGTTTGACCCTGAGAAGTGCTGAGCACAATATTTAATCATCTATTGTTTATGTTAGTGCAATTTAATGAGTTTGAACATTTTAACCTATGATTGCCACCTGCCAAATTTAAGGTTTTACAGCACTAGCAGTCAACAAACTCTGAAGATGGAATTGACATAAAATTGATTTGTTCATTAGCAGATATTAGCAAAATGGGAATTTAAAACCTAAAGGAGCGATACCAATGAACATGCCTATTTCCAAACATATCTGAATGGAATTAGTAGGGTTTTTTTCAGAACTGTATAGTCAACCGTATAGATACAAGTTGTCCAGAAGCATTATCTTGGAAAACAACTTGAGGGACAAGCATACTTTAGTATACCTTTTAGTCATACCACTTTAATTTCTGGTCTCATCGGTTAAAAAGATTCTGGCAAAGATAATACTTGTATAGAAGTGCTATAGAAAGCAGTGCTATTCATTCAGCAGCAGCACATAGGAACAGTATGGCCAGTGTTCCTGCATCGTGGTTTGAATGACCTGAACACTGGATGTTTTATAAAAGGTGCCCTAAAGAAAAGAGACCTAGCAGTATTTCAGTGATTGAGACAATCTAAACCACTTTGCCACATTATAATAGTTTCATTCAGTAAGAGAACAAAGTGGATGGTGTGTTTGTTCTCTTCCTGCTCCCCCCCCCCTTCCCAATTGCCTTACTTTTTAATAACCTTAGGTGAAAGGCAACTGACTTTTGTTTATTAGCAAGAAGATAGTTGTACTAATCTTCAGTTTTCACTGGTATAAAGTGTCCAGATAGCCCAGACAGCTCTGTTTAAGCTTAATTATAGAATAAATATTACTCTTCTAATTAAAGTTGAGAAGCAGAGATAAAGCATTAAATATCTCTGAAAGTACTGAAGGAGACTACCTTACTCATACTGTGTTATGTTTCAACATTCAGTTTCCCACGGTACAAGGCTGTTACAGAGGGCATACACAAACTCTTATCTTGGCAAGTCATAGGATAGTTAGCAGCAGGAAAGCAAAACATTGCAACGTGTAGCTTCATGTTAATACCATATCCTTGCTCTGGAATAATAAATATCTGTGGAGAAAAGCCTCACATAAACATATAGAATCATAGAATCATTTGGTTGGAAAAGACCTTTAAGATCATCGAGTCCAACCGTACCTATCCACTACTAAACCATGTCCCTAAGCACCTCGTCTACCCATCTTTTAAATACCTCCAGGGATGGTGACTCGACCACTTCCCTGGGCAGCCTGTTCCAATACTTGACAACCCTCTCCGTGAAGAAGTTTTTCCTAATATCTAATCTAAACCTCCCCTGGCGCAACTTGAGGCCATTTCCTCTTGTCCTATCGCTCGTTACTTGGGAGAAGAGACCAACACCCACCTGGCTTCAACCTCCTTTCAGGTAGTTGTAGAGGGCGATAAGGTCTCCCCTCAGCCTCCTCTTCTCCAGACTAAACAACCCCAGTTCCCTCAGCCGCTCCTCATAAGACTTGTGCTCTAGACCCTTCACCAGCTTTGTTGCCCTTCTCTGGACACGCTCCAGCAACTCAATGTCCTTCTTGTCCTGAGGGGCCCAAAACTGAACACAGTACTCGAGGGGCGGCCTCACCAGTGCCGAGTACAGGGGAAGGATGACTCCCCTGGTCCTGCTGGCCACACTATTCCTGATACAAGCCAGGATGCCGTTGGCCTTCTTGGCCACCTGGGCACACTGCTGGCTCATATTCAGTTGGCTGTCGACCAACACCCCCAGATC
This sequence comes from Balaeniceps rex, assembly GCA_013401315.1. Classification (NCBI taxonomy): domain Eukaryota; kingdom Metazoa; phylum Chordata; class Aves; order Pelecaniformes; family Balaenicipitidae; genus Balaeniceps; species Balaeniceps rex. Next base: position 17,413 of record VYZW01046056.1, read on the forward strand.
CCTCTCTGCCAAGCAGCTTTCCAGCCACTCATCCCCAAGCCTGTAGCATTGCATGGGGTTGTTGTGGCCCAAGTGCAGGACCCAGCACTTGGCCTTGTTGAATCTCATACAATTGGTCACAATATGGACCACTTTGACTCAGGATACTCATACAATAATGAAAATGCTCCCAAATGCTACAAAATCCCTTTATTGGCCATGGCTAGAAATTTAGAATCAGATGCCTTAATAGATACAAACTGTGGTTAGTTCAACAGGACAAATGATGTGATAAAAGTCTCCTACTTCACTGACAGAATAGACAAGAAGCTAGAGATAAGAAATAAGACTAGTTAGAGGAGTTCTGAGGTTTGGCAGCTTGAAAACAGATGGAAAAAAGATATGAATGGTCTAATGGTAATAGATTTCTAAGTATAAATTTTAACAGTAAATGTGTTTGGCCAACTGTCACCAAAATTATTTCCTAGAAAGATCCAGATGGGCATAAAAATGGAAAAAGAACTGGACATAGAAATCAAAGAATGGGTTTTTCATAAGGAGAGTTTGAGTATTAAATAGAGGCCAAGAGCAGTCAGCAGTTGTATTTTCAGCTCTAATTTTGGTACATGACTTGGAGCTTGATGTTAAATAAACTCATGTAACTGTTACTGGGAAAAGGGAAAAACTGCTCCGAGTAAATAAAACTTGAAGCGATTTGCAACTCTATCATCTGATGTATTGACAAATGTCAACATACAGATGAATGAGCGCTATGGGAGAAGCAAGACCTCTCAGTAAAAAATCTTTTCTTCCTTTTTCTCTATGCTCTAATGCTTTGTTATCTTCTGGCATTACGGTCGCTGTCTGTGCTATGGTTAGGTATTTTTCCTAAAAAAGAGCATGTGGTTATGAAAGCAAGCAAGCAGATTTTGAAAAGGATTTTTCACCTGTTCTCCTCCCCTTTCCTGTTTCCTGAAATATTTGTCTGTCCTTTAGGTAACAACAAAATAACAACAGGCAGTCTAAAAGCAAAGATTAATGGTAAAAAAAGATCAAAAGTAGAAACCAGGTTCTGACTGTAGTTACACTGATATAAATTTAGTATAATTTCAATTCATAATTAATTTAAACCTATGGGATATTAATAAAGTAATTGTAATATTACAGTTGATTTTATATAGGTTATTTACTCTTCCCTGTACCCCAAAAATGTTACTGTTGGTAAAGCAATGCAAGAAGATTTGCATGAAGAAATTTGAATAGATTAGTCAATAGATTAGTCAATATATAATATATATATTAGTCAATAGATTAGTCAATAGATTAGTCAATATATAGATTATATTGCTGAGCAGACTGGCAATTACATATGATACTTTTTCATTTCTAAGTCACCTCAGCCCAAATTGGTAGTATTGTGGACTCATTTTTCATTTCATGACTCTTCAATGGAAGGCCATGAAACAGTCCCCACAGCAATAAAAACAATAGTTAAGAGTCCTAGTCTTAAACTGGCAACCTTATTTGAATTATTAGCAGTTTGAGGACTAAATGAGCACAGACAGGGAATCTCCCCTTGGTAGTGATGACTNGAAGGCCATGAAACAGTCCCCACAGCAATAAAAACAATAGTTAAGAGTCCTAGTCTTAAACTGGCAACCTTATTTGAATTATTAGCAGTTTGAGGACTAAATGAGCACAGACAGGGAATCTCCCCTTGGTAGTGATGACTGATTGTTGAAGGAATGTACTAAAGATAA
>VYZW01046060.1:1739-22077 GCA_013401315.1 Balaeniceps rex
TTTTTTAAATATTACAGCAATCTTTAAGAAATACAAGAACAGATGGAAATGTCAAAAGACTATCAAAATTCATACCAAAGGAAATAGTATTAATCATTGTAAAAAGCCAAAATAACCTCTCAATAGGAATAAGAACCAAATGAATAAGTAATATGTTTCAATAGCACTGAGACATGACTGCTGATTTTTCTCATTGCCTGGCACACGAACTCACAATATACTTAACAGCTGTGCCATTATATATGTATATTTAAAAACAATCTTTCTCATTCTGACTTCAAGGCTGTGCTTCTTGTGGTGCTGTTATAGGTCATGCACACTTCATGTGGATTCATGTAAGTTAACTAGCATTTCTTTTTGCAAACGGAGGAGATGTGTTGAAATGCATTTTATATGCGTTCACTTGTGCAGATAAGCGTACAAATATGAAGATAAGTATGACTTGCAGAGAGAGTGTATTTGTATCTTGTGTTTTAAGCAATATTAACTTTGCTTTCAATATCTCGAAGCATTAAAGAACATAGTACAAAATAGTTGTTTGAGCCTGTATGAATTGCTGTGTAAGTGTAAAAGATTTTCTTGGGAGTATTTTTCAAGGCACTGTTTCTGTATTCACCAGGGTGTGAGGGTGCCCTCCTGGAGAGTGTGCTACAGGTGATAATTTAGCCAGCTTTGTTGACGAAAATATATAACACAAACTTTGGAATTTTTGTTTGAAAAATAATCTATTATATTTTTCAATCTATGTCACTCCAAGATTTAGTTTTTTCTTAAGTAACACCCTTCTGAGAGTATTCAGAAATATTTATCCATCTTATATCGTACCTCTAATGAAACATTTTTTTCTACCTTGACTGTAATTTTTACCAATATGAATTTTTCTGGCAAAACATCCTAGTATGATAAAAATATATTTGTATAGCTCTGCTTGTAAAGATTAGCTTAGGTCTATTACCTCTGCCAGCATTAGCTGTATGGTATAGCTTGGCGAAGACACTTGTATAATTACATTCACTTGTGATGACTCTGCCAGCAGTGCTACACATACCAGCAAAAACTTCATCAGCATAGACAAAGTCTTATTTATGCTGTTCAAATTTCCACTCTTACTGCAAAAGAAAAAACACAGCAGATTCATAGTCTGCCTAATTTAAGGAAGTCTTGTCAGAAATGTTGTGATCGGAACCACCATCTTCCCTATTTCTTGTCTCTGCAAATTACTTTGTCTTAGGTCCTGCAAAAAGTTCGACGTTTTCAGACACCTCCTACAGTATAGTGAGCCCTTTTTGCTGCTTAGAATACAAGAATCTACAAAATGTTACTGTATGATATGCCATAGTGACATTTAAGTTAGTGTTGCCAAAAATAATAATGATATTATATAATAATAACACTTAACTAAATTAATTTGTTTGAAGAAGTCTAAAATTATCCAAGAAGTTGAGAATAATCTTAATATAACAGTATGCGAATGATACTACAGAAACCATGCACTGTATAATGATGTTTAAAGAGATCACTCTTTTCTATTACTAGGACAATTTTCCAGAATTTATCTTGAAAGTACGTAATTTATATTAGATTCACTTAATGTGGTCTTTCATTTTGTATTGCCCCCCCCCGATTAAATACCATCCTAATAATTTCAGTAAGTTTTTGATGTCATGAAAGTGAAACCAGTATTACTGGGTAAAACACAAAAAAAACACCTGAAACAAAGTATTATTAATAATAAACAGCTAGCATGCTAATTCCTTTTTACAGTTAGAAAGATCACTCCTTACGGCAAGAGGGGCCATGTTGTCCTATCCCCACCTCAGGAAATAATTTCACTGTGATGAGCGTATCAGGTCTGTAGGTTCAAACACAGCAATATTTAGCAAAGCATAACTGTTTTCAAATAAGTAATTCTTAATCAGACTGCTCATCTGAGTAGTTCTACAACCTCAAGTGTGCAGGACATGAGGTCTGCAGCTTACTTTTGGACAAATGCTCTAGCCATTATTAAGAGCACAACCTATTTCCAGATTTTGGTTAGATAAAAATAGTTACATTTGTGCAGTTTATCATTACAAAAGAAACAAAATAAAATGTAATGTTACTTACCATAGACAGACATCTTACTCTTTCCCTGCACAACACTTGGCATTTTTAATCAATGTGTACATAAATGAAAAGAAAAAAAGCAGATTATCATATTGTCCTTTGTAGTTCTCTTTCAAAATCTCCTGATGATAGTCCACAAGGAAATAATAAATTGCTTCGATTGTGGAAAGGTATGTATCTGGCTTTCCCTTCTGATGACGCCAAAAGCAAGTTTTCCTTGTCTTCAACTCAATTTGCAGCAACCCTGTCAAGAAAAAAAGCGGATAGATTAGACAACGTGGATTGGTGGATGGGATGCCAAACACGTCTTTAGTTTTGTTTTCTGACTTTGCTGCTAGCCTGCTAGATGGCTGCATGCAAATAATTTCTCTTCCTGTACCTCCATTTTTCATCTGTAAAATGGAGGCAATAATTTTAACCTCCTTGGTGGACCACTTTGAAATTTGATGAAAAAGTGCTGTAAGTTCTAGGTTACAATCCTCATATTTGCAATTAAAACTTATGGGTTATCCCTTCATTCATACAGCCTCACAGCCCTCAGTAAACTGCAGTGTCTCTTCAGATGGGAAGAGTGAAACCCACACCTACAAATACTCATCAATGTTCATAAAACGATTACTCAAACTTCATCTTTTGCAAAGCTAATACCTTTCAAGTGTAAAACAGAATCCCTCAGACTGTTAGTTTTGCTGAACAGAGGAGTGTTTGCCAAGAGCCAGACACTTTTCGTTTATGCTTGTTAAGGAACTGAAATTTCACTGGAATTACTCAGGAGTAAGTATGACAGAATCTGGTCATTAATTTTATTAGAAACTAAAAGCATCCCCACTTGAGATGAAAGAAAGAAATTTGGTCTCTGTATGGCATATAAAAATCTTTTATCTACTATAGCCTCTAACTGTTTTATTATTCAGATGAATTTTAAACATGTACCTTGATTTTTATGTTCCTTAAGATGCACAAGCTACTCAAAATTAAACACACCTTAATGTGTAGTCACTTTGTAAACAGGATGGACAGTTGGATTATAAAGAATAGCGTATACAGCTGTCAATACCAGGACCAGGTTGTAAAATTATCTTTTTCTAAATGTTAAAATCGGATATTAAGTGTGTGTCATGGAACGATTTCATAGAATGGTTTGGGTTGAAAGGGACCTGAAAGATCATCTAGTTCTAACCCCCCTGCCATGGGCAAGGGACACCTTCCACCAGACCAGGTTGCTCAAAGCCCCATCCAACCTGGCCTTGAACACTGCCAGGGATGGGACATCCACAACTTCTCCGGGCAACCTGTTCCAGTGCCTCACCCTCACAGTGAAGAATTTCTTCTTTATATCTAATCTAAAGCTACCCTCTTTCGGTTTAAAGCTATTACCCCTTGTCCTATCACTACATGCCCTTGTAAAAAGCCCTTAGCCAGCTGTCTTATGGGCCCCCTTCAGGTACTGGAAAACTGCTATAAGGTCTCCCCGAAGCCTTCTCTTCTCCAAGCTGAACCACCCCAACTCTCTCAGCCTGTCTTCATAGGAGAGGTGCTCCAGCCCTTGGATCATCTTTGTGGCCCTCTTCTGGACTCGCTCCAACAGGTCCACGTCCTTCTTACATTGGGGGCCCCAGAGCTGAATGCAGTACTCCAGGTGGGGTCTCACCAGAGTAGAGGGGCAGAATCGCCTCCCTTGACCTGCTGGTCACGCTTCTTTTAATACAGCCCGGGATACTGTTGGCTTTCTGGGCTGCAAGCACACATTGTTGGGTCATGTTGAGCTTCTCATCAACCAAGTAATAGTATAAATAACAATATGGTTTAAGAATTGCTTGGAATTTATGGACAGAGGAGTTTCCGTAAGGTCCAAATTCAGGAGCGCCAACTGGCCTATAGCCCAGCATTTGTAATTTTATACTTTTTACCTTCAAACTACGTTTAATTCTTTCTAGTGTAATTGCAAGATGGATTTAGTTGTTTGCTTTGCAGTTAGTAATGTATGATATCTTGCACAGTAAAAGAAATCTCTGCAAGATGGATTTAGTTGTTTGCTTTGCAGTTAGTAATGTATGATATCTTGCATAGTAAAAGAAATCTCTCCTACAGCGTTTTAAAACAAAATTAACAGGAGATTCCATCACTGAATTTAATGTTATTGTTCGCATTTCGGAACTAGAAGTTCAAAATAATGTAGTCTAATTATTACCTCTAATCATCTTATATGTGTATTCAAAATAGTAATAGGAAACTGCATTAAGCTTGTTTCCCTCAAGAGGTTTCAATACTCGAATTCTCAGCCCTAACCAAAGTGAAAACTTTAATCAAATTCAGCCATGTTGCCACCTTAACAGCAGTGAACGAAATTTAGGGGACGATTCCTCCAATGTGAACTCCCACCTATTTGTGGTTTGAATACAAACAGAAGTTCACTGAAGGCAAGACCACTGACACTACTGAGCTTACCACAAATGCAGGATCAGTTAATTTCAAACACAGAATTTTAGGAGTTTTGTAACAAAAACAAAAAAAAAATTGGAGGAGGTTAAGGGTTACAGTTTACTGAGCATGTTTCTATCATCTGTACTGTATTTTTATCTATACAGCCAAAGGCAATGTTTATTACAAATACTGATTTGTTCATATGAAAGCTTACAATACTAAGGAAATCAACATGTTGGTTTTGCTTTTTTAGCATCCACATACTTTGAGCTCATTAGAAATAAATGTTTCTACGAATCTGAGATCGAGTGAAATGGAAATACAGCTACCTTTAAATCTACTTAGGTAATGTAACCAAATTTCCCTTACAAAATTTATTCTTCTGTTTATATGTCTTATGGCAGACAATACCTTTCAGAGAGATCTCCTACCTCTCCTTAAGCCTCTATGTTTTCCTGATATGCTACATCCTACTATCACAGCATAGTCCCTGTGCTCCCTCCACTATAACAATCGAATGCTCAAACCCATAGGATCCTATATTAATCATGTTTGGTCCCTGATGTTACATCTAAGAGATTCTAAGCTCTTATCAACAAGATTTATGTAAGTTGTAAAGTTTACACACGTGCTGAAGCCTGTTGCTTAGTCTGAGCCTTCCATTATCTCTTTGTCCCTATAGTTCGTATAGTGAACTGGGAGATTCACTAGTTCAAGAAATACCAGTGCTGAAAATTTTAAGTAATGAATAATTATGGTTTGTACCGATGGTAGCTAGTAAGAGTCTAAGCTCTTACTAATGTGCCTATTGTTATTTTAATTATACTCTTAATTTCCTAAAGAGATAACAGCTTGAGAATGCTATTTCAGGCACAAATTCTGCTCCTTTCCTAATCTTTTAGATTCCTGAGGTTTATGAGTAACTTAAGGATTTAGGCTGAGGAAGAAGGGGTTTACATACCTTGCATTCACCTTGCCTCTGCTATGGCTCCCTAAATCATGTCAGCATATCTTATTTTAGAAACAATGTGGACACTCATTACAGAACCCCCACTTTTCCTTTGCATCACACCCCTGCATGTGATTTTGAGGGAAGAAGAAAGATGAAAATGTGAGAAGAGGAAAAGAGATTTGTCAGAAAAAGATGAGGGGAGACTGCCTCAGAGAACATCAACTTCCTGCTCTCAAATACCCTAGCTGTGCATAGGCAAAGGCTACCATTTTCTTATGGAAATGAAAGCAAGCACAGAAACTTAAAAAAACCCAAACTACTAAAGCAGATGTATGATTCAGCCTTGTACAAGAGAATGTATAGGCTAATAAAATAAGACGTTTGGCTAATACAAAGTGGATCAAACTTACAGGAAAAAATACTGAAGCAATCTATTTCTTTAACAACCATGCTGATGTTGCCAATAAGCTTTATCACTCATGTGAGAAAGTAATCGTTAATATTAGACGCAACTGTTTCCTTTCTGATCTAGTGATCACTTTTAATGAAGTAATCAATCCTAGACATTACCAACTTTCAAATATTTCCTGTCTTTAACACAACTGATTTAGTTTTGCTTTCTAAATATATATTACATCACTTTTCCAAGATATAGAAGTATTTTTTGTCCAAGTTTTCTAGGCTGTTTTTTTAAGATTGATGTACTCATTTGCTTTCTCTTGCAGAACAATTAGCTAGTTTTACTCTCTATATAAATGCAGGCTTACACAACACAAGGCTTTTCTTTACATTTTCTTGGCTTCGTTAATGTTTCCATCCAGTATTTCTTTTAACTTCATCTTTTTAAATAAGTACGGCAATTACTTTTTATTGGAATTATGAACACTCCTTTTTCAACTTTAATATATGAGGAATATTTTGTTGGACGATGACTTCATTTGTAGTTGAACTGAAAAACGACATCAGTTCTCTATTTTTCATGTGTGTGTGTTGTGGTTTAACCCGGCAGGCAGTTAAACACCACACAGCCGTTCGCTCACTCCCCCGCAGTGGGATGCGGGAGAGAATTGGGGAAAAAAGGTAAAACTCATGAGTTGAGATAAAGACAATTTAATAGGACAGAAAAGGAAGAGAAAATAAGAAGAATGATAAAAGAATATACAAGTGATGCACAACGCAATTGTTCACCACCTGCTGTCCAATGCCCAGCCAGTTCCTGAGCAGCGGCCCCGGCCAACCTCCCCCGTTTTTTGTTCAGCATGATGTCATATGGTATGGAATATCCCTTTGGCCAGTTTTGGGTCAGCGGTCCTGGCTGTGTCTCCCCCAACTTCTTGTGCACCTCCAGCCTCCTCGCTGGCAGGGCAGTATGAGAAGCTGAAAAGTCCTTGACTAGTGTAAGCACTGCTCAGCAACAACTAAAACATCACTGTGTTATCAATGTTATTCTCATCCTAAATCCAGAACACAGCACTATACCAGCTACTAGGAAGAAAACTAACTCTATCCCAGCTGATACCAGGACAGTGTACAATATAAAAATTTCATCAGTTTATGCCTAAAGAAACTCTGCTCCATTCATCTTGGAAGGCAAAACTGCAATCTCTAAAAGCAGTATTAATGCAACTTACGTCCTTTATGACAGGCACTAGGGAAACCAATGAATGCATGGGTTGTGCACACTGTTATACCTGCTCTGTGGAGGGTAAAATTCTCCCCGTGTGTGGATAAAAGAAACTGACTTGCATGACACTAGTCACACCTTACAACAATCCTGAAAGGTGCTCAGGGAAACAGAGGACCGGAATACAGCTGGAACAGAGATGAAGTTCTAGAAAGGAGGGAAGACTCCACCAGATCAGTATTCACATGGGGTAACTGGAAACCATTCTTTAAGAGCTCCAAAGTAACAACAATCATGAATTTTTGACTGATATACTGCATAAGCTTCCATGGAACTCTTCAGTTCCCCTGGCTGCCTGTTACTTTTCTTAAATTCATCCTTTTAAAATAAGTTCCAAATGCTTTACAGTAACTTGCAACATACAATTTCTCTAATCTTTACAGTAATACTTCAATTTATTTGATAGAGTATCTTTTGTTGTAAACTAAATACTTAGTAACAGGGTTTTAATTAGCCAATACATTATACTAAGATGTGGGATTCTTTAATAAACTGACTAGACAGCAAGGCAACATTAATCTCGCATGTAAGAAGTCTGTGAAATTCCTTCTAGGATCCAGTGCAAAGCAAACACTAGTAAGCAGTTATAGATATTACATATAAACTTGATAGCCTGCCTCCCAGCTAAGTGCACCTTTTTCACTAATGAAAGTATTTTCAAACTTCTATTTATCTCAAAAGAAACGGGATGCTATTTCTAAATTGTTTTATCTTTTGTGGTTTTATTTAGAATACTTAACTGTAAACTTCTTGTAATGAACCTAAGACAAAAAACCTTTGCAGCATTAAAGTTATTGCTTTCAGAGATGGGAGGGTGTGGAGGGCAAGCAGGCATTCCCCTTTTGTCTGGAAAGTAGTGAGGTCATTGAAATGACCACAAAACAAACAATTTTATGAGAAAAAGAAACCAAGCCATGACATACTTGCATTGTATCTCCTAGATCCCTCTTTCACCTTCTAACAGCCTGTCTGCTATGAGCATGTACAAAAATTCTCCCCTGGGTCTCCTGAAAAAGCAGATCGCCACCTGCAAAGGAAATCTTTCCGGCTTCCTTCAGAGGTCATTCAAACTACTGTTCTTCTATTGTCTAACATGACAGCTTCCATTCTGTGAGATTGAGGAAATTTGTTCTAATAGAGAAGTGGGAGAAATAAATGTAAATGCTTTCTCAATACTAGTATTATCATTTTGCAAAACAAATTACATGACTTGAAAAGTAATGGAGTCTTTGGCTCAGGAAGTCTTCTACAGCACTGAAATAGGCTGTTGAATCTTTCATGTATGCTCAAATTTAGGGTTAGGTATACACTTATATCATGCTCAGGTCTGTTATATAGACATGTATTTCCCTTAATCGTTGCTGTAGCAATAACATCTCAATACCAACGTGTTTTTTTTTTACCTTGAAGTCGTTCATCAGTTATTATTTTGTTAGTTTGATTCCAGGTACTGTCAATAAATATTATTTTCTTCAGTCTAGTGCCTTCACTCCTGTTGCTTGAGATGCATTCATTTAGATTTTTTTCTTCTTTAGGTTCTATTTTTGCTTGCTTAAGAAATGGCTCTCTGGAACAGTCGTCATCATTACCATAAAAACCCTTCTTAGTGTATTTTTGGAGATGGAAAGCAATGTCTTTTACTGAAACTGAATTGGGGCCAGGAAATATAAGGGCTATCTAAATGAAGAAAAGAAAGAAATCTGAGTGTCAACAAAATCTAATAAACCACCAGGAATTGTTTCATTAAAGAACAGAATTTTTCTGTCCCCACCCACAAACATTTAAGCCAGGGGAAGATGAAGGAGTATCGCTTAAAAAATATTCTACTGTCTAAAAGGATAAAAGACTATATTAAAATAATGAATAAAGGTACTTATTAGAGATCTTTAATCAAATGTCGCCTCCACACCTCTACAACCAACCCTAATACTTCTGTATAAAAAAGGTTTTTTCAGCCAAGACAATGGTGTCAGCCCTGAGGAAGTTCAAATTTCACTTGTCATTGCACTATATGGGGCCGGAAGGCCATAAAGAATAGCTTCTAATTTCAATCACAAATTTTAGATCAGAAGAAACAATCTCTTCTGCTCTTGTGTCTATTGCAGGTCCCATAAATACCTGACGTGAGCAAGACCAGTGATGGCCTTACTTAGTACTTTTTCAGTAGCTTATTGCAGCACTCAGGATCCGTGACTTGGAAAGCCTGGACAATACAAAGTCACTGCAATCTCTTCCCACTTTTGCCTGCCTTCCCCATTGCTCTTTCTGCTTTTTTTTCAGCTTCCTGCCTCTTTGCCACCTATGCTTTCCTTGATGGCTCATTCCTTGAAGAAAATAACATCTCTATGAGATATGTATATTATTCTCTTCTTCATGTAGTCAAACAATAACGAAAGTGTTAATTCTGACATCAAATGTGTAAATATTAGATTTCAGATTAATCACACTATTTAAACGAGCATATAAACCCAAGTTCACAGCTCACTTTTTTCAGTCTCTGTGCTGACTGTGGTAGACAATAGTTCCATTTCAGTAGGTTTTCTCTGTAATAGCGAATGTTAAAAATTTTAAGGAAGTTTAAATACTGCAGCTGCTGAATATGATGAGCAATTTCTTACTTCATGTCTTTTTTCTTCATATTCTGGAATGCAAGGGTATTTATAAATTGTAACATCATCAGGTGCCAGGAGCTTAGCATGCACAGCAGTGCTTTTGCCATCTATTTCATTTGGGTGTTTAATAATGTCAATCTTCAAAGGTAACTACAGTAAGAAAGGAAAAAAAAAAGAAATAAGCAATATTTATGATCATATATACAGGTACAAAAATTAATGCAAAATCCAGGAGAAATCCCTATGGGCATGTAATTAAGACATATTTAACAATTTTTGACAATGTTTTTGTTTTAATAGGTTTAGAACTAAGCTAGAGACAAGTGTCAAGAAGCACCTGTTACATTCACTCAGTTCATGTAAATACCTAAGTATGCAATGAATGCAATTTGGAATGCTGCAGTAGTAGCGTGGTAAAACCTCTAGAAATAGTATGAATAAGGTAAATAAGATGTGGTCTTAATTCGAGCAATATAATGGTCTTAAATATGAATAGTTATCTGTATTAGGTATTCACCCTATTGCAAAAATGGACATTTCAACGAAAATACACCTAAATCCACTACATCAAATTTCCAAAGCACTTCTAAAGTGTTTTCACAATGCCTTCAAAGGACAGAATGGCTTCAAAATGCATTTTAGTTCCCAGGTGATTTTGCAAAATGTCTCTCAGTCCTCTTTGATGGTTTCTCCAAGTATTTTAGCTGAAGGGCATTACACTTTTTAGTCTTTCTTTCTATTTTAAGAGTGGTTATCTGAATTATACAACCACGAGATTTAAGAATGCCTTTTAGCTCACATTCTACATAAAATTCACTCTTGGTTATGGACAAATGAGACTTTCTTGTTCACAATACACTCTGTTCTGGCCAGAGTTCTTAGAAACTGAAGAATGAAGGTAAGAGCACTATAAAGAAACTTTTAAGAACTAAGTGAAAACGTTGTCATTTGCATGAGAAGGTGCGTGATTTCAACTTATCTTCTCATCTAATAGATGCACAAATGTTCATGTGAGGACTGGAACATCGTCAGTGTTTGTATGCATAATTCCTCAAATAAGAACAATAATTTTATCTAACTGTAGTTTATTCATACTTATAGCTGTGTTAAAGATAAAGAATGAATCAGAAAAGAAATGGTCACAGACTGTCTGTTCTCCGTCCCCAGTAACTAAAAGGCACAAGAATATTATAAAAAATCCAGAAGAAATATTAACCTTCACAGTCGGAATTTCTTTGGTAGGGACAGTTTCAACAGGAACAAAGCATGTATAACAATAAAACATCCTTGAACTACTGCATCGGGGGCATTTTGATCTCCCACTCTTTTTTGCCTTTTCAAGTACTTCCTGCGATGCTAACTGTAATTGTTCAAGTGGGTTATCTTGAAACGATGACAGAGTCTGCAATTCTAGACTTTCCAAACATTCAGTGTTTCTTTTTGGTCCTTGAGAGTTTTCTTCATTGACAAGTGTAGATGAATTTAAAGACATGGTTAGCTGAAACAGACAATATGTTGTAGCTGTTAAATAAAAATCCAGTATACTATGAACTAATTTATTGGAAATGATTCTGTATGATCCTATTTAGCAAAAAATACTCATCAAAGAAGGTATTTCCTACAACAGAAAGAATAATAAAATCAGCCAATTCAGTTGTTATAGCACCAAGAACTCCAAACAGATTTCAGGAGAGCATGAGATAAACAGCTAGAAAGAACTTGAGATCTGTATCCTTAATGCACATATATGCACATTCACCATTTTACTGAGATAAGTTATCCCACTCACTTAAGTTGTGTAGATTTGTATTTTTTTCTATTGGTAGGATCAGTGTCTAAAAGCTTGTGAAAACAGCGGTAGATGCTATTTATCTGGATGAGCGGTCCCATTAGTCTTCAGCATGACTATTGGCAATGAATTAAATGTCTACAGGACAGAAATCCATAAGAGAAAAGTTAATTGTACAAATTTAGATCTCTATCCTGAAATCTACTGTATGTGGGCAAACCAAAGTACCTGAATGAAATCCCTGTCGACAGAACTTTGTGAGATAAAAGAAATCTTCCAGAAGCAAGGCTTGAGGCTGAGAAATTAGTCTCAAGAGCTAAAACACTGCTTTGGTGCTCCATATACCACACAGTAAGTGCTGACCCAGTCTAGACTCATTCTGCAAGTTTGTATTTATTTAATAACATTGATGGATTTTTTTCAGGCTTTCTTCAGGACAGATGTTGTCTCACCCTCTGCAGCTGGCACAAAGTTTTCACTGTGTACTCTGAGTAACGTATCAGAAACATGACTGTATGCCCATACCCGATCCAGACAGAATCAGTATTGCTGTGCGCAGAGGTTCACAGTCACAGTTTAGTGAAACCCTTCTGACTAGATCACTCAGGGTCCTCTCTGGTCTTCAAAGCAGCCCAGTCAGGAGCCTGCACAGCCTGCAGTAGTTATAAGCTGCCTTTTGCACTCTGTGCTGCATCACTTAAAATGAAAGAAGTCATTCTTCGTATTTACTTTCAGCTAATTTAGGTTTACTTTTTCATGTCAGGGATCACACTTGTGAAATGATGTAACAAGACAGTCATGTTTAACAAAACCAACCAAACAATAATTCCTGAGATGTGATCCAAAATTAAGTGTTTAAATAAAACCAAGTGTAATTTAATTGAAAAATAAAACCAACGCACTCTGCTAACTTTCCAATAAAAATTTAAAATTAATCCCAGAAAAATTAGTTGTTATTTTCTGGTAAAATTAAATACTCATGCACGCTACAAGCTCTAACTTTTGAAAGGTCAAGGATGTCCATTCAAATAAGCACAAAATCTAATATGCATACAAATTTTATAGTGCAATTTGCTTTTAAATATCTCTGAGATAAAGCGCACATACCCTACATCTCAGACTAACCCGTACTATTACGAAGTTTCCTCAAGAAGCAAAGAGGGCGAGAGGCCCTGTAATTTGACATGCATTCCCAGCCTGCAAACTGATTCTTTTCAGTATAATGTCTTATGGCACTGTGGTGTTCAACTATGACGCCGCGAAGCATTTTCATTATTGATAGTGACAAGAGATATGCTGCTCTGACGGCACAGGAAAACCTTTGTGGTCTCAAAATAATAGCTGTTCACAAAGTTTCAGCAGTACACATACAGCATACTTTTCAAAAAAAGACAGCAATGGAGTTTACGCAACTCGTAAGATCTGAATCTCGATTCAGACAGAGAATTTTAAGACTGTAACAACTCCATCTACACCTAATCTGCAAAACCCAGATAAATCACTGCCGCTGGAGGGTACCCTCCACATTCCAACTGCAATTCTAAGACAACTTAAAATCTCAGCCGGGACACTGGGGGTTTGTGTAAAGTTCATGAAGTGCCAGCAAGCACGCTCATCTCGGTCACTGCCGCGTGCTCACTCACCTTTGCTCGCTGTCTGCTGAGCGATGTGGAAGCAGCACGGTACGTGCCAGCCTGCAGGGAGAACAGCTGCTGAGGGCGCAGCAGACACCCCGACCGCTAGCGAGGGGCACTGCGCGGCCCCGCCTCTTCCAGCACTGGGGCTTTCTGTGGCAAGAAGAGCCTAGGGCAGCATAAAGCGGGCTGTAAGGCAACGCAACGGGACTCTGAGGGGCACAGACCTTTGCTCTTGTGATGTCTTACAGAAAATAACGAAGCTGTTCTGTCTAGGCACGAATGAACGGCCCCTGCCACCGCAGGGACACCACGGTCTCTGAGGGCGGAAAGCCACCTCCTACTGCGGGCCGGCCTAGCCGGCGGCCACGGCGGCGGTCTGGGGGCCGCCCCGCACCGCGGAGAGAACCGCCAGGCCGCCCCACGCACGGCCCCGAGGCCCCACAGCCCCCGTCGCGGCCGCCTGCCCCTCACGGGCCGCGGGGCTGCCAGAGGTGCGCTGCCTCCGCGCCGTGCTCCCTTCTCTCTCCTTCCCCCACCCCCATGGCCTCGACGCCCTCGCGGTGGGGCGGAGAGCTTCGCGCCCGTGCTCACCCGCTCCCTCGGCTCCAGCCCCTCCGCGGGCCGGCTCTTCTGCGGCCCTCACAGGCCCCGGAACGAAAGTGTCGGGCTCGGCCGCTGCGGGGAGGAGGGGGCCGGAAGAGCGTGCCCGGGAGAGTGCTTTTCGGCGGGGAGTGGTTGCTAGGGGCCCTTAGTGACGCTGGAGGGCCGCGTGACAGCCCCACGCGACAGACTGACTGACTGGCTGACGACCGACTGGCGGACCGACTGACGGGGGGGGCCTGAGGGCACACCTCCGCGGCCAGCCAGCTGTCCGCGGCTCGGGGTTACCCCCGGTAGAGAAGGACGGCTCGGAGCAGCGCAAGGCAGAGAGTGGCTCCTAACAGGTCGTCGCTAACCTTGGATTTTGTGTTAATTTGAGCGCCTCCCGCCCCGAACAGTCTTTTCCACATTCTGTATGAAGGAAACCTGAACAGAAACCACATCCCGTTACCTGCATGGGCGAAATCCGCCCTTTCCAGCTGGTTTCCGTTCCAGGTTTTCCCAGCCCGTGTGAGATATCCCCTGGGCTTTACTCCTTGAGGCGTTTCCTCCATGGCAGGTGGTACTGCCCTGCGGGGTCTGTCTGCGCGGTAGAAGTGATGGGAAACCATTGTGATGGGAGGCTGAAGGTTTTGTTTCACTCCCTTGTTAACTCCAGGAAAACTAGATCACTTAGATTTTTTTACCTGTATTTTTTCCCCACCTAGTAGTATACTTATGGCATGCTTACAGTTGACACCAAGGGCTGGAAGAATTGTGTTGCTGTATTCCTTTCTTACTATTTTGCATCTCTCTCTAAATAGGACATGGGGTCTTTTCTGTGGAATTCCTTGGCCTGGTTGAGGATGCTGCTCTACAGTAGCATTTACCCAATATTCAGTGTTCAGTAACTGCATTTTTAGGTTGAAGTGACTAAACTAAAGCGGTAATTTTGGTATAGAGAATATTTCTCTTGACTCAATGAAATAAAGTCTGTGATATATTAGTTGTAATAGCCTTAGGGGAAAAAGTTGACATTGTAGGCAGATTTTATGCCAAACTTTGATCTCAGTTACACCCCAAAAACCTCACTGACTTCAGTGGTATTACATTCAGTGGCAGAGGATTTCTACCAGCATTCTGTTGTTATTTGTTTTGTTTTGAGTTGATCCGTTTTTCATGCTAGTGGTATGTAATACATTGCAGTAGCAAGAAAAAAGGGCTACATTTCACCATCCATTTTTTTTTAACCTCCTTATGCTGTGACAATATATCTTGATGTGCGGTAGTTAATTATGTGGAAATAACAAAATGTTTATTGGACACAAAGAAGGCTTTTATAATAGTTTCTAAAATACTTTCTTGCCAGACTTAACTATAGTAGGTTTTACTAAGTGTACTTTCTCTTTGTTTGAATGATTTCTTTGGGTTCTTAATCCGGAACTTGTTGTTTGGGAACAAACAGAGCCCACTCATCATTTAAAAGCAGGCTCTGAATCTGAATTACTCCTTTGTATACTTCTATTCTATACAGTTATTTGCACAAAAGCTGTGATATTAAGAAAACCATTTTTAGGAGTGGTTGCTATATCATTTTTGTTTGGGGTTCTTAATTTCACAATTTACTAAAAAGATAATTTTTTTCAAACTGGTATTTCTCACACTTGGTTTCTGCTCAGATGTAACAGTCTAAAGTTTGAGTTTTTAATTATACTAAACTCAGAAGATACCAGTTGATTGATTTCAGTAAGACTTCTGCTAATCTGCAACCCTCACATTTCTTCCGACTTCTAAACAAAAACTGAATATGTAAGAACAGAGCAGATTTGCGAGGTGGTTGGACATTCACTTTTTCTTCAGTATGTATTTTAGAAGTACATAAATACTAATAGTATAAATATTTTGTATGGAGGTACTGAGAAGAAAATGGAAGTTCTGCCTTTATGATTAAGTGTCCTTACATATCTTTCACATTTTTAGCATACTTCTTGACATCTAAGAATGTGTAGTGTTCTTCTGTTTATCGGAAGAAATTACAATGAACATGCTCTATATATGCTGTAGTGATAGCTTTGACTGTCAGTTTTAATTATCTGAAGTTTAAATATTTGCTAATATAGGTCATCTTAGATTTTTTTAAGGCATTGTAGTGAGAACAATTCTTACTGTATGTCAGCAGGAAATGCAAAAGCCTCCTTTTACTTTTGAAGAATTCTTATGGTCTCAAGATTTGGTGAGTCCAACTACTTATTATTTTAACTACTGGGAGTTGGGTCCTGAGCAAAGCCATGTGAATGTAAGTACTGAGAATTGAGTTTGAGCATAGATTGTATTTCCAAGACCCTCAGGCAGTGGAAACTAAGAGGTTTGTAGAAATGGCAAACCTTTAAGAGAGCAACCTCTCTGTTTTTAACTTCCCTTTTTCTCAAAGCTAAACCATGGAGGAAAATTTCTGTCTACAGCAATTTTCTATTGTTGGAAGCATGCTCAAGTGATGACGCTGAATCAAGCTTTGTTTAAAATATTTGATCGATCCACAGCATTACTAATGTGGCAGAAAGTCCTGAACCCTGAGGTGAAAAGTTCTGATGAGTATGAAAAGGGGAATAGCTAGCTTTACGTTTTAATGAGCTTGCTTTCTTTTCTTGTAGTGATAAGACCGCTAGGGAAATCTTTGAATATGCCTTTGTATTTTGTTAAAGAATTTAATATAATGTGGTTACCAGTGATTCGTTGAAATTGCATTCTTTTTGGAGGAAACAGAACATTCCTTTTGACCTGCCTACATTATTTGCTAGTATTGATTCACTCAAAGCCTTTAACTACAGAGCTATGAGAAAAATTGCTCTTTTGCTTTGAACCAGAACTTTTTCTCTCACAGGAACAAATAAACAAAAAATGTTTGAAAGCATTTTGACGAGCAGAACATTTCATTATAAAATTTAATTTTTTCTTTAAAAGGTATATTTTTAAGAGAAGAAATCTGACATAAAAGTGGAAACCTTTGAATTTGGGATACTATCAAAACAAAATATCAATATGTTTTAATTTTCTAATTGGTTTTACTCACCTTTTCCCTTTTCACCCTAAAATGAACATATATGTATTAATAGTTTGCATTTAATTTGATTTTGTTTTTAAAGAAATTATTTGTCTTGCTGTCCTGCTATTAAGATAGAACATGTAGTTTTCTTTCAGCTAGACTAGAGGGTTTAAAAGCACATTGATTACTCTGTATTAACACTTACTAAGTGACCAATTTGATGATTAACTTCAAATGCTACCATTGGTTTCAACAATTTGCTCAAATATTTAAGCTGCTAGTTTAATTTCTTTGCTAGATCAAGGAACAGAGTTTCTTCCTCTGCTTCCAAGGCTGTTCTCAACAGATGGAAGGCATTACCGTCCTTTCCGAGAACTTAAATTGCACATGATTTTATTTGTCTCTTTAGAAACATAGTAACCCTTTTTTGCTTGAGTTATCTCCTTTTCTAACTAAAAAATTATAGTCTTTTTAATTACTCTGTGTATGCTATCATGGGCCTCCCTGGCCTATTTCTGGTTTTCTGTCTTTTTGAGATGATGTGATCATCTCTGAATGCAGTACATGGGAGAGGAGGAAATCGCAGTCTACGTTAACAATGTTGCCAAAATTAAGAGATTCTTAGAAGGTATATGTAAAATGCATTTATACTGGTATTACAATTCTTTATGCAAAAAAAACTTCACAGATTACCTAATTTAATCTTTGCATTTGTATCATTTTCAGAAATAACTATTTTTACTATGTACTGATTGCAGAAGTGGCCAAGTTGTATCTCTAGATGAGCCTTATTCTTTGGTGAATAAGTTACAAAAAGATTATTCCTTCAATGCTCTATGTAAATATCTGTATGAACATGTTCCATTGAACGTCAGTCCACTCTCAGATTTGGAGAAGGGAAGAAACACAAGTATCACTGAACTAGAGAAGCATGCTGAAAAAATATTTTCATTACAATGTGGACCAGCATATCTAGAGGAACATCTTACTGCCCTTGAACAGAGTAACTGACAGACATTGGCCCAGAAAAGTGTTTACAGCTTTTCTTCAGTTTGCAAATGTGAAGTGTCAAGTTTATAATTTTAAAAATTCTGATAATCTAAAGTCCCAATTCTGCCTGGGTTTTAGGAATACTTTGTTTCAGGCCTAAACAAAGTGCAGGCAAAAGTATATGAAAATGTGGTGTTCTCCACAGAACTTGGTGTTATAAAGGAAAGATGAGACATACAGAAAGACCAAAATGGTGATTTTTAAGCCTTCCAATTATTCCAGTGAGGCAGTAGGACTATACAGTGTGTTAGGTTTTGTGCACATACACATTTAGATGTAGATCTAGTTATATAACAAGTCTTTGCCTGATTAGAGCTTTTAATCAATAAGATCATCAATCCAGGCTCTATTTCTAGCTAAACCTTGCTAATATTTTTGAGATGTTGCTACTGAGCAAATTGGTGCCAAGGAAGTTCTGACTCAGACAAGTGAGATGGGGAAAGCAAAGGTATTTTACATATTTTTAATTTTTTTTATAGATTAGACAAGAAAGACCAAATTTTCAAGTTTTTTCCTTGGATCCAGAAGCAGGATTACACCTATCTCTGTACGTTTGTTGCAGGGGGCAGGGGGAAACAAACTTGAAAAAGTACTTTTTTTTCTCTGTATCTCCAAAGGTATTTTGTAGTTACCTAAAGTCTCTGTTTTAGACCGTTACTCCTTATCTGAAGTATATTTACAGTTCATAGTATGAATTGTCTTAGCTGAAAATATTGTCTATGTTATTGTGTGAAATAGCATTAATTGTGAATTAAGTATTTAAACATTTTTCAGGTTGCCAGATACATTGTTGAGGAGTCAAAGGGTAGAAATGTAGAGGTGAGCTATTTTATGCTGCATGTAAAAAAAGTACACAGCATTCTGTCTTATGAATATGCTTTGAATTGGAAGTCAAAGAAATACCTCTGATACTGAATGAAGGGAAAGAAAAGTTTTGAGACTTACTCATTCAAGAGTCAGTCAATTTTTCTAAGACTACATGAATTTAATATAGTAGGTAATGGAAATTCCAAATACAGTGTAAATATGATGATTAGTTTTATTCATTTGGCATATTATCATCAAATCTTTGGAGCCTAGTGTCTGGGACTTTCTAATGTGCTAGATGAGGGACTTGAAGCAGAAAAAATGTTTCTCTGGTAGTTTGGAATGTCTTGACCCTGGTATTTCTTAGATGTTGGTTAGACTTCAGGCATGGACAGGTTCTTTATTTGAAATATTAATGTGAATACTGACAAAACTGGGCCCTGAATTATTAATAGCCCATTGAGTTAATATGTTAAGTGATTCAAAATTTTTAACCTAAGGCCATATCATATTTGTAATTTGTTTTATTAAAGGTCAATTAAATTTTCTATTGAAAATATTGACATATGTAAAAATAGCAAATCCTTTGTTAGATTCTTCTGAGACATCTCAAATTTCGCATGGGTTTAGTCATTNCATTTCATGTAGTTTGACAGACTCTTAAAGGTAATAAAAGAAAGCAACTGCTGAAGACAGTATTTTTAGAAAATGGGGTCACCAGCAAATGAACACCTCTGTTGTAGAATGTTTTTTAAATTTTACTTTAGCAAAAAATTGGTTACATGTTTGAAATAGTATTTTCTCATTGGAGCAGCTGTTTAACACAAAGGGAACATAATAATTAGCTTTAATTACTAAATGTTTTTCTTTTCTTTTTAGAGCTATAACTACCCTGGTTTCAAGGTAAAACAAACATTCTTTCAGAATTACCAAGACATTTGGAAGCTCCAAAACCTTGGGACTGAGTTATAAAAGCTCAGCATGTCCAAGTACATACTCTTTCTTTCACTATCCTGAACAGAAGCTGCTGATAAAGAGTATTGAAAATATTTGGACACATTCATCTTTGTGTTCCATTTTCATAGTCCTTTTAGTATCACTATTAGCATTTCTTGAAGCTACAAAATTGACAAATCTAGTGATCATTTATTATTAGGAGCCATTATTGTTGAAGGATTCTTCTTGCTGCCCTGTCCTTATGTCCCAGAGTTGACCAATAATTAAAGTATTGAAATAAATAATGTTAAACTAATATTAAACTTGAAAAGAATTTCAAAAGTAAGGTAAACCCAGAATTAGAATGTAGAATATGTACTCTTATTGCAGTCCCCTTTGGCATATATGTTACACATAATCTTAAATTACATGATAATTTTAATATATCATTGAGTATACAGATCTGACAATGCTCAGGGCGTGATTTAAGATTATGCAATGAGATGATTGTCTGTAACACCTACGTCTGATTTGCTGCAGGAATTGTAGGATTGGTAAATTAGGAGTTTGCAGCAAGTATGTAAAACACTTGAATGCTATTATGCAAATGAATTTCAAATTAATTTCTTCTGTGGGTGATCATTCACTTTTACTTCACAGCTGGTGGGCATGAACCTCAAGGTTGTGAAACTGGTCAGACAGGGCCTCACAACATACTG
>VYZW01046062.1:2567-17011 GCA_013401315.1 Balaeniceps rex
TAAAGCAGTTATAAAAAAGTTTCAAAAGAAGATTCCAGACCTAGAAACACTTAACTTGAAGTACATGAGTAATCTCATTGACTTCAAAAGGACTACTCAGGTGTTTATAACGAAACACATATATAAGTGTTACCAGCTTACTGGAGCCTTCTTTTGAACTTTGAATATGAGATTAAAAAGCATAATTTTTCACCAACATTTGAGTTTAAAATTAACTTTTAAAGAATATTGCATCTAGCAAAGGTTTAATGCACAAATAATCACAGATAATGAATATGAACAGTCTTGTGCATGCTTGTGCATGAAAATTAAGGTTCAAATGTGAATAAATGAATATTTATTGAAAAATTGTTCTCTCTGTTCAGATTTCTAATACGACTCTCCCCAGAACTATCACTACAGAATTGGCAGAAAAGATCATCTGTGATTATGGGAGCAAATGATGGTCAAATCCTTTTCTCTAATATCTAGCACAGAAAGAAAGGGTCACTTTTTATGGGTCATATTGTTTTCTGCTTGGTACCTTAATTAGGTTGATTTTCCTCCCAAGTTCATATGTGGTAGTCAGAAAGAACCTAATGGAAATCCATGAAGAGTGAAGTATAATGAAGTAAACCAGAGGAACAAGGAAAAGGGCCCATTGTTTTCATTATGATTATGGAATAAAGCTTTATACTTCTCCTTACAGTGTCGCAGCAAATGACCTGCAAGATTTTTAATATTTTGCCCAATCTCATACTTCTTGCCATTCCAGTAAATTAAGCCAAGTTGCAGTTTGGCCAACAATATCTCTTAATGTATTTTCAGTCAAAAATAGACTGCTGCAGATGAAGTAGAAATGTTCCACATGCCACATTCCTGCCAGCTTTGTGTAAGAGGAGTAGAAATCAGGCAAAACATCAGTGGCTCCACAAATTCAGTTTTAATCACATATTGTGTCTGTATGTCTTTAGAGAAGAGGAAACTTGGTTTAATTTTTTTAAAGCACAGCTAGTGGGAGGCTGTTATGTTTTTGTAAAGCTATAGGAAGACTAGATCTAGTCATGTTTTGCTTGACTTGTTTTTTTTTTTCCATTAGGAGTTGGAGTCATTCCTCATAATCTTTAAGGAAATTTCCCTAAGAATGTCAGTTTTTAAAATGACTTTATATGGCTTATGCTCCACTGAAGCATTAAATTTTGAGGGAGGGGAGAAAAATTTACATGTGTATTTGAACAACATGCATCAGCCCACTCTGTCATGAGAAGCCATAAATATATTCCAGTTAGATCCTTAATATTCTGTGCATAAGGAAAAAGGAAGGAAATGTTCTAGCAGACGTTTGACTGAAATAGCCACGAATAACTTCTACGGTACAGAGATGCTGAATAACACAGGTATGTGGGTCAGATGTCTCTGAGGCTTTTCAAAGTCTATCATACCACAAAGCATTAAAGTTGTGAACTTGTTCATATGCTGTGTGCTGTAGCCTCTACAGTTTACAGCCTGGACTTTGTCAGTCTGGTAAACCAACTAAAATGACAGCAATACAAACTGAGCAGAAATACTCATTCAGGAAGAGTTTTGTCTCCTTCTGTTGCATCTTATTATAAAGTGGTTTTAACAGCTGGGGCTACACGTGAGGTACATCGGCAGACTGGAAGCCATTAGGCCAAACCCTCTGGAATATTTATTTCCAACATCTGGAAACTAATCTGATTCTGCGGTAGGCAGCTAAGTTTCCTATGCTATCAACCCAGGAAGCTGTCTTTGAGCCTGCTGGTCATGTTAACTGATAGAAGTAATCGGGAATCCAAGACAGGGCTCTCCTGTGTTTCAAAAGTGAATGTGATCCATGAACGGACACTGTTAAATTTGACAGATAGTCCAAATAGAAAGTCAACCTTTTAAAACTCAACTGTCCCTAAATACTTGGAAAAAAATTATTTAAAGCCCATTCTCTGCAGTGACAGTTTTAGTTGTTCAACGCTATCTTTTGTAGTAACATAACATATTTGCCTTTGCCTTCCTCTTCCACACTCCTTGTTACTAGGTTCCGGATACTTCACATTTCGTATGTAGAGCTTTGCACAGAAACTTTCTTTTGTCAAAATTGTAGGTAACTTAGAGGAACTTTTCTTGAGTTACAGATCTTAAAAATAGGTTTTGAAAAGCATCTATGCTTTTGTGTCACTTCTATGAAATAACATGCCTTAAAAGTTTGCTCCTTTCAGGAGAGTAACTCTGAAAAGCCATGATTTTTAGGAAAAATCACAGTGACAAGCTTTCAGCCCTAGCAATTGAAGACTCTTTTCCCTATGAAAAATGGCAATGAATGCCTTTTAAAGATTTAAATTGAAGAAGAGATTAACCTTGATGCTGGATGCACCAAAAGCACCAAGGGAACCTTAATCATGGACTTTCTGGACACAAAAAGGAAATTTGCGGGGGGATGCAGGGGGGTACATCTTCTGGAATATACATTTTGCAGATTATCGTCATTTAGACATACCCGTTTTCCTCATGCTTCAGAGTTGAACAAGAAAAGTTGAAGTTTATATAAAAACCCCAACCCTGAATATTTAACGAGACTCTCAAGTCCATTTTGTATTATACATAATTTTATATTTGGGTCCTCTGCTAAACCAAACCAGTGTAATTCTACTAGTCTGTGGATAGTGATAGATTTGCATCAATTTGTTACATCTGAGGACTAAGCTCTTGCAGCCAGTCACCATACGCTTTGGGGTAGAGTTATTGCAAGCCCCACAGAAAAGGCAACAGCCAGCCTATTCCTTCCACTCCTGTCCATCACCCAGAGGAGGACTATATTAGCCCTGAAGCTCCTAAGTTTGAAATTACATTAAAAGCTGGCATAGCAGTAGAACTTCAAATAG
Organism: Balaeniceps rex; assembly: GCA_013401315.1. NCBI lineage: Eukaryota > Metazoa > Chordata > Aves > Pelecaniformes > Balaenicipitidae > Balaeniceps > Balaeniceps rex. The sequence continues at coordinate 5,444 of VYZW01046062.1, forward strand.
CTATTGACATTTTGTCTTTATTTATGATGGTAGTAGCTTAAAGTTTTGAGGCAAGCTGCCATGTAAGCACTAATTCAGACCTATTCCCCCTGAGAAGCTCTGGGCATGATTTAACCAGATTGCAGATTTAACTGGATTTTTTTTTTTATTTCAAAACAATAACTGAAGTGGTCAAACAAGAAGAGACTTGTGAAATAATTCATTTCAAAATGTCTGACCTATTTCTTCCCTTACCTTTCATACCCTTTTGAAAGCAAATCTTTGCTGAAAGATTTTTACATGATATGTGAATGCATTATGCAAGAGAGACATGTATACGTTCTCATATTTGCATCAAAATGGGTGTTGAATCTTATTTCCAATACTCGCACTTGAGTGAGGGTCTGACAGTGGTGGAAATCACTGTTTTGTTAAATTTCAGAGGAAATAGAATGTAAAACAACCTCTCATGAAAACTTTCTGTGGAAAATACGGCTAATGATTTCAGAAAGTCCAATTAACAGGTATAGCACTTGATGTCAAATTCTGATAAATCTCTGTTGTAGTCTTTGTAGCAGTCACTCTGATTTAGATTATCTGAGCATCTGCCTCATGGTTTTGTTACCATGTAATAATCAATATTTGTCATTTTCTCACATGACACTCTTTCCTTTGAGATCCTTTGCAACCTTAACAGACATATTAGCTTGCTAGCATTAAGGCCATCATTTTAGATAACAAAAATCTGGGGATCTTACTAACGCCAGCTCTTTCTTTCTTGCCAGACAAGATAATTGTGAACTACACCATAGGGCCAGATTCTGATCTCATCTGTGCCACTGGAGTTACCTGATAGTTTCTGGTATCAACAGCATTATAGTAGTACAGACCTTCCTTAGCTTTCAGAGCCCTCTAGAGTCCAGCTAGCATGGAAACCCCATACTAAATTCCTGCAAAGATACCAGGTTTAAGGTTTATCCATGTTATGGCTCATTTATATTTTTAGATTTAAAAAGCCACTATCTTTTCATAGCATGACACCGAGAGGTTCTTCAGTGGAGCCTGAAGAAAACCTCTAGGTTTCGTGATTTCAGTGTAAATCATGACATAAATATGTCTACATGTTCTTTGTAGTAAATAGGTCAGACGAGCTAGATGAATTTGAAGTAAATATACAGGAAGCACCAGACCAAGCAGAGAAGCTGTGTTCATAAGTCACCCAGACTGGACGGCATTCACCTGGGAGCTCTGAGGGAACTCAAATGTGAAATTGCAGAACTGCTGACCAAAGTACGCCAACTACCACTTCAAACACACTCTGTGACGGAGGCCTGGCTGATCGCCAGCGTAACTCCCATACGCTGCAAAGTTTCTAGAGGGTATCCTGGAAGCCGCAGGCTGGGTAGGCCGACCATTCCTGGTAAGATGGTAGAGTCTGTAATAAGGAGTGAATTCCCCAATTCCATAAGTGAACAAGGTCTTTTGGGAAAAAGAGGCAGCAGGGCTTCTGGGAAGGGGAGTCCGGGGTCACTGATGTGTCAGAGTTTTGTGGGGGTGTCAACAGCGTGTGGATAAAAGGGATCCACTGGATCATGCATTGGGGTTTTCAAAAAGCCTTTGGGAAGCTTCCACACCAAAGATTACTAAAGAGACAAGGTTGCAATGGAATTGGAGGAAAGGTTCCTTTATGGACTGAAAGCTGATTAAATGGTAGGAAGCAAAAGGTTGGGCTAATGGTCACTTTCCAGGATGGAAGAAAGTCAGGAGTAGGTTTCCAGAAGGACTGTTGCTGGGAGCAAAATTATGCTACATCTCTATCATTATGCATCAATGACCTGGCGAAAGGAGTATGCAGTGAAATCTCTAAGCTTGTGGATGATGCCAACTTCCTTTGATTAGCTGAATACAATGTCAATGGCATCGACCTAGGTGAAAGGACAAAAGGGTGTCAGGTGAGCTTCAGTGTAGCTAAATGTAAAGTCATGCCTACAAGGAACAATAATCTAAACCATGCCTAATGTGCTGAACGTGCTGAACTTGGAAATGGCAATTACTGCTTAGGAAATAGATTTTGGAGTCATCATTTTCCATCTTCTGAAATTGTTACTTCAATGTGCAGTGGCAGACAAAAAGGCCAAATGAATTATTGGCCATTGTCTGGAAAAGTACCCACACAGACCTTGAGTACTGTGTATTGCTCTTGTGTCCGTGTTTGTAGGATGTAATGGAGTTAGACAATGTACAGAGATGGGCAACTAAAATGATGAATGGGATGGGGTAGCTAGCTTACATGAATAAACTAAAAAGGCTGTGACTCTCTACTTTAGACAGCTGAAGTCTGAGGGGGGATATTTTAGAGATTTACCAAATCATGAAGGTGGTAGAGAAGGTTAAAGCAGAACTGTTATTAACCAAATCCCACACTACTAAAGCCGCAGGCACTCAGGAGCCCAGCTTTAAACAGAAAAAAGGAAGAACATTTTTCCATGTCAGCTAATAGAACGTCTTGCCAGAGGACGCTGGGGAAGGAGATAGCATCAGGATATGCAAAAGGGGATGAGACAGACTCACACACAGATGATTCATCCACAAGCAGACCCTAAAGGGACCAGGTGAAGCTGTAACCAACAATAACCCCAATTCTGGAGATTTGGGGTAGGAGGAGGACAGGGACTACAGGAAGTGACCAAGCCTGTGTGCTTTTCTTCTAAGCACCATCCCTTACTGCCACTCTTTTTGTTGAATTCTCTGACTCTTAAAATACTTTGAAATCCTCCCTGGGACTTCAGTGAGAGGTAGAAATAAAGTGGTTAGTCGTTAGTGCAATGAACAGAATAAAGGGATGAGGTGAGAATCAAGGTGTAAAAAGTAATAGAAGAACCCAGGAAGCTAGAGAGAGACACCGAGCACACCACCAAGTAGGTACCCTGACAGTATCTACTGTTCTTTGAAGACATTGAGGGAACAAGTAGGCGCTGTCTAGTGGTGCCCTCTTCCTTGGGATATGAGAGGGACTCAGAACAGAAAGCAGTCCAACAGTTCCCAGCATCCTGCTGACAAGGTCAGAAGGAGGTTGATGAGAGCTTGCAACTTGTTGGATGAGGATGGATGAAGATGGTGTAAAGAAAAACCATGAGGGAAGAACTGCAGCCAGGACTTCCATATGAGGTTCTGGAGGACCTACGAGAGGGATTTTGATGTGAAACACTAGATGTACATGTATACATGCAGAAGGTGCACAAGTCAAGGGACTCTGCAAACATGCCTGTGTACATGGCTTCATATAGTATTTTCCAGCTTATGTCCCAAAAAATAACCAAGAAATTAGCTTTAATATTCCATCCCTCATTAATCAGACTGCCTAAAAATCACCTGCTAAAGATAAACTGGACATGTTATGAACAACATGGCAGGGTCCTGAGTGCATGATCCATCTCTTATGTGCCCCTATCAGCCTGTGACCATCTTTCTCTGTAATGCTCCTCTGCAACCTCTTCCCCTCCTGGGTACGACACAGCTATATGACCTTGGACCAGACTGCTGTGACAACAGCTAAGCTGTGAAAAAGAGCTGTGAGAAGCCCTCATCTGTGGCATCCACTCATGTATCCTCTATGCTGTGGTTTGGGAGCTTCATTTAAGCTCAGACCCTTGCTCAAGCTATATTGTAGATATGCTGTGCCTGGCCTTGTACCTTGCTAATCCCGGACTTGCCTTACTGCCTTCACTTCTGGCTTGACCTCAGACCTCCCTCACCACTACAGACTTGCCTGGCAACCACTGGTCTGCTGGCCGCATGTGGCCATCATCACCAGATCTGCTCTGCACTTCTTGCTTGAGTACTGTGGGCCTGTGCCCCTTGCTAGTGAGGACACTGCATCTGCCTACCTTGTGACCCTCGGCTACCCACTTGCCTTGCAGAGCAGGCTGCTCTTGCTGCTCCCTGGCAAGCCACGCTCGTCTACAGCAGTCACTGCATTTACCTTTTTAATTACACAGAGTGGAGGGGAAATTTGTGACTGACGTCAATAGAAACATCATTCTTTTGTTCTTGTAGGTCCTTACAGGACCACATTTTTAACTGGCTCATCATTAACTTTGTTTTTCCCATATTTCAGTTACCCAGGTTAAAAGCAATGCAGTTAAAAGGCTGTAGGTTGTATGAATTGCTTCACAATAAGACAGACTAAAGCCCTGCAGCTAAAGATTCAAGCTTTGTCTATGCTTTAAAGTGGAGGAAGTATCCAGACAGGAGTATGTGTAGCTGTGCATCCTTAGGGCTTTTTTCTCCCATTGACATTCATCTGAACAGCCACTAGCTATATCTCCCCAGTTCCCATTCAGTTAGCTGTGCCTAGGCTGCTGAAACTTGACCAGCTTGTTTCAGACCATGAATCATTGTATCGATAACAGTAAGAAAATAAGGATTCTATCTGAAGTTTAGCAATGCAACAGACTGACCCAAAGTAAGGAAATACACTTGTCTTTGCATGATTTTGAAAAGAATAAGGAATAAATGGTATTTTTTGATCACAGGGCTAAATCTGGTCCTTTTTGGCAGTCCATCTGGAGCAAATATTATAAAATGGCATTGTCCTGAAAAGTGCAAGAGAAGTACTGACCTTGGGTCCCTTTCTGTCAAGCTTGAAAAATACTCTTTGTTGTTGCCAGTGAATACTGAGAACAATATGAACAAAGAGAATATCACTTACAAGATGGTGTCAAACTGTATCAAGCAAAATAACCTGAAGGAATACCTTCATGTTATATTATCACATCTTTCAGCATGCATTGCCTCTTGCATTTAGAAACAGAGGGTTTATTTTTCTTCTCGGAGTGAGGAAAAAAACCCCCACTGACAGCCTTTTGTGCTGAAGGTTACATTATTAATGAGTGTTGGGAAAGGGAGGAACTTTATATAAATACACTATCATTGCAGTTAAAAGAAGGTGCAGAACATAGTGTTCAAAGACAGAAAAAGTGGGGTAATTGATTTCTTTAGGATCTTTAAAAATACATGTACATGCATGGAACCAGATCTGACCTGAATTACCAGCAGTGTTGATTTAGAATAATTCTTTGGAAATCCGCTGGAATTATGGTAACTCCACAGCATTTATACCTCAGAACAGAGTATGTATGAGTATGAGCACAAGTAGGAAAGTAGCGAACAAACACTACTCCTTCTTATTTCGAATCTGAAAAGACCCTGTAAGAATGTAGCAGCTACAAAATTACAAAGGAGGAAAACCTCTTTCAGAAGTTATGGATTTAAATTCAAAGTGAGTCGTAGAGCTCCAGCCTTGCACTTGTGGACTGTGCATCATCATCCTTTCCTCAAAGATAGCTGTGGTCATACAGAAATGAAGGTTCATCAGGAGTTTCTGGGTGCAGAAGGGAACACAGTCACTCTCTTTACATGCTGCCCTGCATTCAGACAGCCAAGGCAGAAGGTTGGTTAGGGAACCCATATTTGTGTATTCACCACTCACGGCATGAGGATGTCCAAACATTTTTTGATACAGCTCACAGATACAGTTCCTTGTAGATATTCTTTACATGAGACATATTTGATTTGCTCTTAGTCATGTGCTAGCCATAATACCAACTTCCAGTGAGAGGTGCACATCTAAAAATATTTCAACATGGGAAGCAGGCATAGGATTTTGAGGTGCACGTCTAAAAATATTTCAACATGGGAAGCAGGCATAGGGGTTTTTAAGAACTCATAGCACAAACAAAATTGCCAACTTGAAAAATAGTTAACTTATGTTACTTTGTCACCATGGTGCCATTACCTACTCTGTCCTCCCTTCTATACCCAACCATTTGTAAAACCTACTCATTGAATTATCTATTACATTTAGATTATTAGAGACCTAGGATAAAGAAATAACTTTTATTATATCTCTTGACAACACTTAATTCAATGGGATCTAATGCGGAATAAAACCGCAAGATGCTACTGTACCACAAATTGTAAATAATTAATTGTACAGGTAAAAGAGTCCTGTTAACATTTTCTTCTCCAAGGATACCTCAAGTGTGTTACAACAAAAAAAATGTTGGGACACTTATTCCAGCATGCCGTAGAGAAAGGGAACATTGTTATGAACTTCTGATTTCTTGAAATAATCCTTTTGGGCATCAGAGCTCATAAATGGGGGACATGCAACCTAATCTCCCTACCTGCTAATATTCTCTAAAGAACATTTTGATCTGCTTTTACCTTAAAAAGTGGTGAGTTTAGACCATTCCTTTGCAGTATCTTCTAAGTCTCACTAGTAGGAAGACTCCCCTGATATTTGGCCTAAATTTTGCCCTTCCTTAATTTAATTTCTTCTGTTTCTAAACCCTCGAGTCCCTCCATATAACTCTTCTCAATAGTTGTCATTCCTCTCCAGATAAATTATTAGGTGGCACTGTTTGAACACTCTCCATGATTTTTTTATCCTTATACCTCTAAGCATCTTTCTTTTCCCACTCCCCTGTGATCATCTGTATTGCCACCCCTTCCAAATTAACACTGCCTGAAAAAACACATTTCCATGTTGTTTGCCCTGTGAAGGACATTGCAAAGGCATGCAGTATTTAATGAATATTGTACATTCTTTCTGTTTGCCTGATTGGTATAATATGACTCCCTGGATGAGAATGACGGACTTTCTAAGAGGAACTGACACAAATGCAGGGAAGCAGGCAATGGTAACAAACACCTCCCATTTTTACTAGTATTGAAATGGCAGTGCAAGTAGGAAAAGAGAATCTCAGACATCCATTTCAGGCAGGTTAAACAAAAGGCTACCCCAGGGCCCCACACTCAAGCTGACTAGAGCGTTATCAAACATAAAGCCAGTCTTGAACACTGAAACCCTCCTTCTTAGAAATCATGATAAATAAGCCTCAGGGTTCTAACACCAGTCTCATACTATAGGCATTTATCTCTTGTTTCATCTCCATCTTTAGTCTGTGGCACTTCATTCTAAGACTTAATTGTAAGTATAACATTTCTCATGAAATTATTATATGCAGAAGAAGTCCTGCATTGCATCTGTCATAGTCTTCTCATTTGGTAATTCTGTCAAAAAGTAATGGCAAGAGGGTTTTTTTTGTAAGCTGTGCTTATTCCTAATGCCTCTGCTATCTTCCAAATGGTTAGAAACTGTTATTCATTCCAGTATTTTAAAAGGGATTGAAGCTAGACTTTCTTGACAGTAATTACTACGATCTTTCTCTTTTTGAAGGCTGACACCACATTTCTTTTTTGTTATCTACCAGTACTTCTAGCCCAGTTTCATTTACAAGAGCACAGTAGCAAGAAAAAGAGAATTATAAAGACTGAGATTCAAGTGATGAATTCCTGCTGCAGGAGAGCTGCCAGAGCTGTGCTGGGGCGGGAAGGTAAGTTCATCTGCCACACCATGAAAGAATCTCTCTCAGGTACACGACAGTAGAAACTGATGTAAAAGGACGTGCATGCACACTGAGCCTTTTCAAATGACTCTTAATGACCAGTTACAGTCAACTGTCTTGTCAGCTTATTTATAGACCCTAGTTATGGTTTCTCAGAGATGCAAAATTGAAGTTGTATGGTGCAGAGGAAGTAACAAAAGTCATTCAAAGCACTATCCAGTTATGCCAGGATGCAGGATAATCACAAGATTTCACCTCTTGCTCCTTTTCAGTTTCTGGTCCATAGATGATATGCCTTTTCTCTGGAGCTCTTCTTGTGGCAGGTCTGTTTTAACCTGCAGTTTTGTTGAACTAACTCTCTGCTTTCTCTCTTTGCTGTTATACCTTCATTTCCGCCCACTCTTCCTCCAGAACAGAATGCTGTTTTTCCATCATTAGACACCTTGCCCTACCAGTGTATGCTTTTACAGATCAGTCAGTGATCTGTACTTTGGGCTCTCTTGTTCAGCAAATTTCTGTACTTCTTGAATTGCCCATAAGCCACATCTCTCCTCCTGTATTTTGTCTTTAAATCACACAGTTCACCCTTGCCTCCAGGTCTAGCCCTAAAACTTCATTTCTGTCAATTCTATATGATGCTTCACAAGAGTAGCTTCCACCACATGATCATTGAAGGAGAACACCTACTTTGGGATGTCTGTATCCAGTGACAGTATATTTACTGTCTACTCCATTATTTCGGTCACCACAGCTATGGTTTCAATAATATTTTTTTTATTTTTCACTTTTAAAGAAAATTGAGAAATCCTCCCTAATCCTCAACTCTTATTCTTTGGTCATTGGTTGGTTGGCTTGTGAGTTTTTGCCTTGGTTAGACTTATTTCCCTAATTAGTCTCACCACTGAAAATTGTGATCAAAGGTCCTCCTCAAGTATTTAGCTGGCAGACCTCTGCACTACTTGTAACACACAATACCTGACTGACCAGCAAACTACCAACTGCAGCAAACTCACTACCACACACAGAGAGGAACTAACTTACCAATCACAGAACAAGGATTATTTTTTTTCCATAAAAGATAAGAAAATTCAAACTCCACCTTTTCTATTGTGTTTGCTGACCCTTCTATACATCAACTGTCTGGCAGCTGGTTTCTCTACATTGCAGTTACCTGAATTACCCTTACAAATAATCACAAGTCACTTCTGCCTAATGCTGACAATTGTGGCTGCTTCCTCTGCACAGCAGAACTCATCCTCACCCTGCTTCCATGGATACTGATACTCAACCCATTTCTGGATTTGAGGAACGCTACCATGTGAATCCAAATGATTTGCAAGAGCAGTCTGTTTCAGCGCCTACTGAAATAAATGAGATTATTTCTTTGGCATTCAATGGGCATTAAATTAGACCTTTACAGAATGGTGGAACATTTCTTACAATTCAGAACAACTTAACTTAATGAGAGATACCATTTTTCAAGTGTAAAGTCTCAAGTTTTCCCTGGAGGAAAATCTAGGACATATAAGGACACTTGTTAGTTGGTTTTTTTTTCCTTAGTCAATGCTGATAAATTCATAAAGAATTCCAGACTTCTCCAGGGAGAAAAGATTCAAAATTAAAAATGAAAAGTTACATGGACTTGTGTGCATTCAAAGCTTGTATTAATTTTAAATAGGTAATAGGTACTTTTAAAATTAAAAATACCTGGGAAAAAAAGGACAACAAGTATGTATTCGAGAGCAATTGATTAAAACTAGCTGCAATTACAGGGACCCATCCAGCCATGTAAGGGATAGAGGATACAGCAAGAAGCAGCCTTATATCATTGTCATTCTATCAACTACTTACAGCTTAATAGTACGGAAAAAAATAAATGAGACTGAAGAGAAAATGGAGATGAGAAGAGCAGAAGTGTGGGAGGAAAATGAGGGAGAACAGAGCATGGTTTCTACCTGGTCTGTGTGCCAGAGGGGTCGTTTATGGCTTTAAAGTTAAGGTTCAAAATATCTAGGAACAAATTCATCTCAATTCTTAGCTATCCAGAGAGAAATGGAGTTGAAGCTGGGATACAATTGTCCTCCAGACGCCTGGGAATTAAAATCCAGATCCCAGCAGGAATGGCTAAGGCTTCCATAATTTTGGAAAAGATAAACAGACTTCTGTGCAGTTTACTGCTCTCGGGCCTTTCAGTTCCTGGCCTGAATCCACTGCTGGGCACTACCAGCATTCAGACCTCAGCAGAGGGACCACCCGATAAGAAGTTTGTACAGAGGATGACAATCATTGAAGGTAATAACAGCAATGCCCTCATTCCCAGGTGAAACCAAGTGGCACCTTTGGGAGACAAGGGCTTGGTTAGGGCAGCTGGTAGGGCAGGATTGCACTGGTTCGGTGCGTTTCCTCTTGTGGGACCCTTGGTCAAAGCCTAAAGCCCAACCTCAAACAGTTATTGATGAAAAATGGCCCGTTCTCCACTGAAGATGAATATCCTTGCTGTTCTTGGGGGCATGTTACCTCTGCCTACAGCAAGGAACTAAACCTAACTGGGAGTTTTAGATACATAGTCCTGCAAGCTCTGACCGAGTATTAACGTTGTTTTGCCATCTTTGGCAGAAATTCATGTCAGCGTCTTCTTCTATCAATCCCTCTTTCCTCATCACTAGTAAAGCATTGTATGCATGTCTTAGTGGTTATTCTCCTTCATTTTAGTCTGGCTGTTGCATCAGCCAGATGAATTCACTCTAACGACATATAATATATAATCAGATCTAAGTTTGGACCCGGATTCCTGAGGTTCAGGTATATCAGAATTTAGAATGCATTCAGAATGATATTTTATATTAAATAATCTAGAAACTGAAAAGGTTGAATGTAAAAGTTAAGTCCTATCTGTTCTCCCAACAAAGATTTCGTCCTAAGATAGCTAGAAGTTATATGGGGAGAAATAGAAAGCTTCAGTAGACTGTAGCAAATTTACCACTGCTGCTGAGACACAGCTCATTCTGAATTAAGCTATCAGTGATATATGGCACAGTAAATTTGTTTGTTATGACTCCAGGACTAAGATAGTTTTGGGAAAATTGCCTAAAGAAAAATCCCACTTGTAATTTAATTAATTAATTTTTTAAGATTTAGGTTTGCTGCGTGTAGGACTTTGTGTAGATGATGGAAAAGATGGGTGGCCAGAAAAAGGCAGACTGGTCCCAAGTTCAGCAAGACACACCAGTGTGCAAGAGTAGAGTAGTGAAGGAACCAAATGTACATGTTCAAATCTCCTTTGGGCTTATGCTAAACACCACTAATGGCTCTGCGAATAATCTTTGGAATGTGAGAATCAGCAGGGTGTCCAAATATGAAAGTCAGCCATGCCATACCCTTGTGTGCCACTGGCTAGGAAACCCCTTGTCCCTTAGCTGTAAGCTAGTATGATAGGTCAGAATCAGGCAGACGGGACTTCAAGCTCGCTGAACACTTAAGCATATGGACTACTGTTGTGGCAGCAATAACGGGCATTCCAGTAGCAACTATGAGGTCCTAATACAAGAAGAAAGTAAGTAATTCAGCTTAATTTTCAGGACTGCCAGGTCCTGACTTCTTACATGGATGTTAGAGAGAGGAATGTGTAACTTAGGTTAGGTACTGACAGATTTGGTTTGAGTAAAGCTCTACTGACTTTAATTAGAAATGTGTTTGAGAGTAAAGTGCATTAATTAATATTTCCCTTTTCTCAATGTCAGACCAGGCGGGTCTGTTTCTGATTAAACCTGAACATTTAAAAATAAGAGCAGGAAGGATCTGATGATATTGTCCCGTCTGTACACTCCTTCAGTCTAGTCTATGTTAAAACCCAATCCCTAAGAAACTGGAAAACTCCCAAACCCCACCAGAAGGTAATTTGAATGTGGGGTGCTAGATTATGTATAAAATCAATTATTCCTGTTGGGAAATATCAGATTCAATGCAAGACTGAGATGAAGTATATTTGATGCATGCAGGAAACACCTCGGGGCCGTAACAAATTGAGCTCCCCCCACTTAACAGAGTGCATTTGTTCCAACAGGTCATTCCTTTGATCTTGTTCTCCTGTGCTTGAACACCCAAGGTAGAACTGGTTTGGAAACCACTCAGAAAAAATCATTGGAAAGAATGGTGTATAGACTTGAAATTTTTCATT
>VYZW01046062.1:19314-42905 GCA_013401315.1 Balaeniceps rex
TAAAAATAAGAGCAGGAAGGATCTGATGATATTGTCCCGTCTGTACAGTCCTTCAGTCTAGTCTATGTTAAAACCCAATCCCTAAGAAACTGGAAAACTCCCAAACCCCACCAGAAGGTAATTTGAATGTGGGGTGCTAGATTATGTATAAAATCAATTATTCCTGTTGGGAAATATCAGATTCAATGCAAGACTGAGATGAAGTATATTTGATGCATGCAGGAAACACCTCGGGGCCGTAACAAATTGAGCTCCCCCCACTTAACAGAGTGCATTTGTTCCAACAGGTCATTCCTTTGATCTTGTTCTCCTGTGCTTGAACACCCAAGGTAGAACTGGTTTGGAAACCACTCAGAAAAAATCATTGGAAAGAATGGTGTATAGACTTGAAATTTTTCATTTGACAATCTCATTGGATCCCAGGCCTAACTGTGGGAGTTCACGGAGTCACTCACAAAGCTGTGGACCATGGAAATGCTCTAGACTTGCTTAGTAAAGCCCATGTTCTTCTCAAATGACAGTCAATGATAATTTCACTGAAGGACCACAGAGTCTAGAAAGCTTCTGATGCAAACCAAAGCTAAGCATACTTGGTTTCCATTCAGTCTGGATTAAAATAAAAATAAACAATGACATTTTCTTAATCCCAGAGACCCTACTTTTTAGCCAGCTGTAACTTAAAGTTAAAAGGTTATGATCCCAGGTGTAAAGAATATGACCATAGGTGGTCTTTTTAGATTCTCAAAGGCTCCAGCATATATGATGGTGCTTGAAGTCATACATCAATTGCCTCTCCACTGCATGCTCCTTCCTAAAGGTATACCAGTTTACACCTGCCTAGGAAGTCTCCTTCCTGTGACCAAGCACCTTTGGGGCAATATCTTCAGCATGGTGAAAAAAACACTGCACCTGTTAAGATCCCCCAAATGTATACTGGGTAGCAGACATTTGCAGAGTACACTTAGATCAATTACTCCTCAGAAACATGAGTTATGAAAACACCTTAACAAAGCTGGATTTTAGCTCTTACAGTCTTTTAGAGCAATCCAGCTTTCCTCCCTCCAGATTAGATCAGCAAAGAGAATTGGCTCAAATTGCTCATTTTTTGTAACTGAAATATCTTTGAGTTTCTTCAGAATAGTCACTCCAAGCTCCATTTTCCTCTTCCACTGCAACACAGACCGTCCCTAATCTCCCCAGCCTGTCTTTCCTTGAANGAAAACATAAAAGACGGTGAGATACCACAACCTCCCCCTTCACCGATCCTGTGAATATTGCCTGCATTTGTTTTTTCCCTTCATTTGCTAATCTGGTTGTAGTTCCACTGTACAAACAGGTGAACCGGCAGCAGTGACAGGCAATGTCATGGGAATGAGTGCTGCAGACAAGAGAAGGCAGGAGTGATTTTGCTACCAGGGAAACCGTGGCATGGAAGAGGATCTCAGTAACCCAGAAGGGTTCTCTGGTAATTTGTAAACCTTAAAAGTGATACTAGAATTCCCTGACTGTCTTCTGGGGTGTGGTGTCCTGAAAGATGGTGAGAATTAACAGCTAACCACTGCCAAAAGGGGATGTCCTTTACCCCCTTCCCACTCCAACTTGTTCTCTGCCCTCCTAGCTTCGCTGGTGCTCATTTTATGCTCTTTGACAGCCTCTTTAATTCACTAGCTCCAGGAAAAAAAAAAAAAGCTGAACATTTTCTGTTATGACAGTAACTCAAAGTGGCTCACAGAAGATCTGATGAGCACTGGAGGTGGAAAGCAGAGGAGGCAGAGTTGGGAAAACAGGGAAGGACAAAGGTAGGAGAACTGGTAAGGGAAGGAAAGGGTGAGGACAGAAACAACCATCGTTTGGTGTCAGCAAATACAATTGGCACAGCTGTCTGGAAGCAGAATTGTCTTATGGGGTGGCTAAATAAATGCTGTCTATTTTTCTCTGTGAAGTTTGGAGCTATACAGTATGATATATGATGGTTGAAACACAGCAATGGCAAAGTGCTATAATTCTATCAAACACCTTGTGAAAAATTTTCCTTTAATAAGCTTCACCGGAAAGACAAACAGCATAACTCATCCACAAAATCCAAACAGAAACGTGGTCACACAGATCTAGGGTGGACTCGTGTTTATACAGAGAACACAGCTGAGGCCTCTGGGGGTAGTGCAACTCAAATATTAAAGAAAATCATCAGATGACCTCAGAATGAGGCAGGTAGCATAATTCAGAGGGCTGGACCTCCTCCCAGGCCCAGGGAGTGTGATGCCCTGTTAGGAAGCTGCTTGTTCTTCCTTTCCTCCCATTTCTCAGGCTTTTCTCCTGATGAAATTTCAAGAGTATTCAGAGCTTTTAAATGTAGGAATGACTGACGCAGTAAACCAGAGTAGCAATAAGTCCAGCTCAATTCTCAGCCTTTTAGTGCCTTATTCCCTTGTCCCAGTGTTCCTGGGGGGGCAGCAGGCGTGCCAGAGAGAGTCATCTTTGCTCGCATTCCAGCAGTTTCCCTGTGCAGTGGGACTTGCTTCATGATGTACTTCACATCTCTTCTGTGTTGTTTATAAACGCTCAGAGTCAGTAGATGGAAGAAGCAGTATTTTAACCACCTATCAAAGATGGATTTATTTTTTGTAAAAGGCATGTACCTTACTAGGTAGACAATATGATCATGAATCACACTTTTTCATCTCTATAGTTTGTAAGCATAAGTCCAGCCCAGAAAAATCAAAGAAGGCAAAATAAAAGTATAAAAACATTGTTGGGCAAGTTTTGATGTAATTATTTTTTTGCCATGGGAAATACAAACACAGTCAAACAATCTATGTTTTTTAATTAAAAAAGATTGATCAAAATTTTTCTATTAGATCCAAAAGGGAATTAGAGTATGCGTTAGATTTTTGGATTACAAGGTAAGTGCCATTTTACATACTTGCAAAGGAAGAAAACACAGAGAAATCCCAAATGCAATTGCTTGGTGTATTAGTTGCTTGTTTATCTTAGAAAAAATTGTTACAACCCCCAAAAGCTATTATTTAATACATGGGAGACACTGTTTCTCATGGGAGATTATTTTCTAGAAACCATTCAAATTATAAAAAATCAATTCATGTTTTTTAAATTATTTCATTTAATCAAGGTGCCCAGTTTGAAACCACAAGATTCAGAAGGTCAGATTATTTAATAGCTGACCAAGTTTTTGCAGTTCTTGGGAGTTACATTAACTTAGGGTAAGTGATTATTCCTTCAAAAATTGCATCCCTGCATTGTTGATTAGTTTCTATTTGTATATGTTGTGATATAAAAGAATCACAATCATTCTATCAGAGCAGTTACACTCCTGTGACAACCATAATGAGAATGACCGAGCTGGTAACTCACTGGACATTTTGACACCTCCTCTCCCCAAACCACTTCCAATATGCCGGTCATCTTTTTGGGGGAGAGAAAAGTTAATTGGCCTTGTTCTTTTGAGAGTCAATCTGCAGCAGTCAGGTGGAGTTGTACAAAGTGAATTCTTAAGTATAGAGGACACTCCTTCTACAGGGTAACCTCTTTGGTATCAATAGCAGTTTGGCTCAAGTTCTATTTCTGTACCTGCTGGTGTCAATCGAACCTAGAGTGTTTATGCATCCTCCAGATCCATTCATTCTCTGGACTGAAGGAGAGATTTCTGGGTTCAGTTATTTAGTGAGGTAAGAGGAAATGGAAGTCAGACAAGAATTTGTCATAAATGTTACACAGGCCTTCAAACACAGCTTTTAAATTATTGCCTGTGGATGCTATTGCAGAGGGCCTGACTCTGCTCTTACACCAGCATAAATAATTCATTAGAAATCTGTGCAGTACTGGTGCAAAATAGAATACAGTGTGGTGTTCATCTTCTGCAGCTATCTTTTCCACCTTGCCCTGTGAAAACCTAACATGAAAAGAAAGATACAGATGTAACGCATTTTCAGCCTTTGACCCAACCGCAATTTCTTCACAAGGTTGCACTGTGCATTGCCATCACTAACTAGATCCAAGCCAAAAAATTTTTCCTCTCCTCAGCTTCAGAACAAAAACGGACCTTAACTACTAATAAGTTGGCCTCTGTGTTACTGTTGTGCAGAAATATGGGTAGCTATAATTGCATATCAGAAGCTTTTCTGAGCAGGATGACCTTGCAAAAACCTCAGAAGAGGCAGAGTGACAAAGATCTGGGAGATTTCTACAAGAAACATTTTGCTTCAACATAAAATATGAATCAAGCTCCAACTTAGGTATCAGCTCTCAGAGCTGTTCAGCCTCACTTGATGTTTAACATCTAGATTTAATGAATGTCTCTGGCAATGTGGACTACAAGTCAGGAAATTTATAACCATTTTGGAAGCAAGAGACTGGAGGTTATTATATTTCTAAGATGAGAAGGAAAAGATCATAATAAAACATTAAGCTTTTTGTCATGAGATGAGGGAGCAGGTGTAACTAGGAATAGACGAATCTTTAGTTCATAAGCATTAACTCCCAATCAGGGCAAGATTTGAAATTGTGGAACAGAGAAACAATACGTCCTGCCCATGCTAGTTATTCTGCTCCACTAAAAATAGGTTAGATGTTTGTATTTTCAGAGCCCAATACAGTGAGGTGCTGAAAATTTGTTATTAGACTTGTCCTGGTTTCGGCTGAGTTAGAGTTACTTTTCTTCCTAGTAGCTGGCATAGTGCTGTGTTTTGGATTTAGTATGAGAAGAATGCTGATAACACACTGATGTTTTAGTTGTTGCTAAGTAGTGCTTAGACTAGTCAAGGACTTTTCCACTTCTCATGCCCTGCCAGCGAGAAGCTGGGAGGGGGCACAGCCAGGATAGTTGACCCAAACTACCCAAAGGGATATTCCATACTGTATGATATCCTGCTCAGTATATAAACTGGGGGGAGTTGGCTGGGGGGCAGCAATCACTGCTTGGGGACTGGCTGGGCATCGGTCAGCGGGTGGTGAGCAACTGCATTGTGCATCACTTGCTTTGTATATTATTTATTATTACTATTATTATTATTATTATTACTACTACCACCACTATTTTACTTTATTTTATTTCAATTATTAAACTGTTCTTATCTTAACCCACAAGTTTTCTCACTTTTACTCTTCCAATTCTCTCCTCCATCCCACCAGGGCAGGGGGCATGAGCAAGCGGCTGTGTGGTGCTTAGTTGCTGGCTAGGGTTAAACCATGACAGTCTAAAATATTTGGAGTAACCACTGGAGTCAGGAATCTGAAGAAGGATGTACTTTTAGTCTAAAACCGTGTGTGTTATGAGGTTCTGAGGACCAAATCTAACCCAGATATTGTATTTTAGTAATATATTTGGGGATGACAGGTTTTCCCATGAGAACCTCTTGACAGTTCAGGTCATTCACAAAGATATTTGTGAAACTCCAAATCAGAAAGCCAAAACCTGTACACAATTTCAAATAAGAAAACTACTTCCTGCAGGGAAGCCAGACACTCTTTCAAGGCCTGGTTACTAAGGATTAAGTTGCACAGTTAAATCTTGGAAGCTTTAAGTAATTTCACTTTTACTTTAGTGAGGTGTCATGATTTCCCCCCAGAGCACCCCCATGTCCATGAAAGACTGGAAGGGGATAGAGCTCTATCGTATGTTTATTAGGCTTGGCTGTAGGATGACAATCTGATAGCAACATGAATTTAGGGGAAAACATATCACCATTTTTTGTGTTAAAGAGGGAAAGCTCATCTTTTCACTCTAGCTACTCCTCTAGGTTTTATTCTTCTAGATCTTTCCATGTTCATTTTGGCTAGTTTGCCTTGGGGTTCCTGATTGCACTTTAAACATTGCAGGCATCGTTACATTTGCCCCTCTCCAAGATGGCAAACTTTACCTCTCTGAAGTGTAGTCACAGGTAAAGAGATGGGTTTTGATGTGTTCTTATGCAGATACCAGAGCAAGAGTTTACCTTTCAGGGACATCAGCAGTCCCATCAAATCAGAATCCTTCAAACTAGGTTTAATAAAAAGGCAAGCATGCCACCATTTACCTATCAATGAACTTCATATGAAGAGTTTAAGATTTTCAGGGAGCCTTAATATAATAACTGATTTAGAGTTTTGCTTAACCTTAAAAAGGGTTGCATCGACCCTAAAAAATCATCAGATCATATCAAGTATTTCTCTAGTGAACTGTCCTAAGAAACATGTCTGTCATAGGATTTGTGAAAATATCATTTAAACTAATACTGAAAAAGAGCTCATCAAATAGAAAAACTTCTTGAAAATGGAAGCTATGGGGATTTAATTATCATACTGAAGCATCTGAGGATGCATCATTTGCTTGTGCAATATTCATTGTTGGGATGCAGGTAAACCAAAATGAATTAAGAATGGGGTGCTTAAATCTACATTGCCCTCTACATTTCAAAGTATTATTGATTCAGGAGTGGATTTCTTGGTTCCATTTTGGCAGTTTATCTAGGCTGACACATCACATCCATTATTTTAACACAGTTTTTGTGCGTGTGAATTACAGCTACTCTGACTGACTGGCTGCTCTGTAATGTAATGGATGTAGACAAAGGCCGCCTAAGGTAGAATACTTTATTAGGTCAATTAATATACCAGCAGCATCTTGTTCCTGGGTTAATCATTGGTCTGAACCTTTACTTTGCATTTAAATGTGGGCATGGACATAAAAATGACTCAGGAAAATGCCATTTCAGTCATCTACATTTATTCTCTTCCCATGACTTACACATCAAATTTACTCAGTTTGTAAGTCATAACTTGATTTCCCAGCTGTCAAAACATCAAGCTCAACCTGCCATCAAAAAACAATCCAGCTGTGATCTCTCTCCATCTGCACAATACTAACACCAGTCATAATTCTGGAGCTGCAATTAAACTGATGATGTAGCTCTAGGGTTTGTTTTGGTTTTGGTTTTGTTTTGGTTTTTTTTAATGATGCACAAGGCAGAAGAACATCTATCTTGTTATCCCACAGGACCTACTAATTGTATTAGTTTGTATTGTCTGTAACTATCCCATAATTCATATGACAAAGGGTTCCTTCTCGTTTTTGGAACCATCATTTCATGGCTTTCCTTTCTGAAAGGGTATAGAAGAAAAGTCAGACAGACCTTTCTGTCCGAAGGGAAGGGAAAAAAGCTCTACATTAAGCTAAACAACATTAGCAAAAGAGTAAATGGCAACAAACTGGACATGGATAAATTTAGACAAGGAGTTTCCCCATAGGATTACCTGGCACCAGGAGCTGAAGCAGGAGGGGAAGCCTTTTAAAAGGTATTCTGTGCAGGTATCAAAGCAATTTTGTGATGTGCTGCCTTTGATACTGGGCTGAGCTTAACCCAGAAGGGTTAAATTCTACATTCCTGCAAAAGGTGCCCTAAGAAGTGGATTGATACAGGCAGGTTCTCAGCAAAATTCTGATCTTTCTCTGGTATAATTTGAGTGTAATTCAGCTGATGCAGTGTATGCTGTTAGGCTGCATACAATCCTGAATGGTGGAATTTGCCTCAGTAAACATCAAATAGAAATTAATAGCCTTAGAAATTTCACTGGTGGTTTTGGGTTTTTCTGGGTTTGGGTTTGGGGTTTTTTTTCCCCCAATGAACTTGTAGAAAGTACAGAGAACATTTTAAACTTGCAGTGGCTCCCATTAAAAAAAGTCAAAATTCACCAGTAGTTGCTGTCTCTCAGCATCTGAACTACTGCAGTTACTTCATATTCGCATAGTGTTAAGGAAAGCATTGCAGATACCTCTGTGTTTTAAATGTATTGGTAAATTATGTCCTTTTAATGGCAATCACCTATACCAAAACTACATATATAGGCCCAGAGGGCTACTTCTCTGAAAGAACTGAGCACATTTTGACTTAATACCTCAGACCAATGAACTAATTTTCATAATTTTATTCCAGAGAGCAAAATGAACCACAATATATTTAAGTTTAAAACAAATGTTTTGGAAACATGTTCTTAAATGTGTAAAGCTTAGTCTACTGCAGCAGCATTTCCTAAAGAAAGGCAAGTATTGTTATCTGGAAGCTTCAGTATTTATCTCCCTGTTCAAATATTACACAAGATTTATAGTCCCTGTGTTTTATATCAGGCTGCTAATCAGAAAGCTTAAATCAATATTTCAGATTGTTAAGTACCTTTAGAGAATAGCTTTATAGTGATAAAGGTAGCACAGCAGAACAGCCTGATCCTGCAGTTTCACCTTACCACCAAACAACATTTGGAAACTACGACATGAGAACGGCAAACTGAGTGTTGTAGCCTTCAAGAATGGGTTCAATGCAGGGCCCTTTAGAGTGGAATGAAGAAATGACAGACAGCTTGTGGACTCTGAATAGAGGCAACATCACCTCATATAAAAGATAAACTTGTCATTTTTTCCCTCTGTGTTATTATTAGGTCATGCAAAGATACGCACTAATGCAAGACCTGCCAGAGAGGTTTGAAAAGTCCATTTCTAGGACAAGAAAAAGGTTCCCAGCTCTCCATTACAGGGAGATGTAAAGAATTTTAATAACACCAAAAATATCAGACAAGGCTTTTGCTGGTCCACAGCAGAAAAGAAGGTGCAAAAGCAATTTTATATATAAACTATCTTTTGTATAGTTTCGCTACATTCCCCAGCTAACAGCCATATCCATTTTGAGATTTTCTGATTTCACTTCCAGAGGAATTACCCATTTTGAATCAGGTTATTGGCCTATATTGTCTAAAATCCTGTCTTGGAGAATGATTTGTTTTAGGAGGGGAAAGATCTCATCAAGCACTTGCCAGTTATGAAATTTCACCTCCAACAGGAAAAAGTCTTTTTTTGACCCACTCTGGCCACTAGTTGAGTCTCCTTTACTACTCACACTGAAGTAAAATGTCTTGCTATTTATTTCACCATGATCAAAACTGGGTAATCACAAGGTGAGGAGATTAAAGCAATTCTCCGTTGTAAATTCATGCATCCCAATTAGCCTCAGTTTTTTCCTTTGAACAAAGTGGGCAGTCAGAACAGAGTTATTCCTGTAGTTTAGTAATAATTCCTAGCACCTTTCCTTGAAAGAGTGTTTTACAAAAGGTATATGCTCAATTCAGACCTGCTCCAAACAGGACAGGGAGATTCAAAAAAACACCTCAGACCAGCATGGACTTTCTGCACCAAGGAGAATTCATTCCAGGATGAGGAAAGGAGTTTTTTGTTTTCATTCATTCATTCTGGCATTTCCAAAAGGAAGGAAAAAAGAATCATCTTAAAATTGCAATCTCCACAGAAGTCTGCAGTATCTCTTTGGCAGAATCTGTCTAAAGGGCTTACTTTTGTTCTTGAGAAGACTCCAGGCCAAATGCTGAAGCTGGGGTTGAAGTCAGCTCCACCACCTAGCACACATAGCCCAGGTTTTCCAAAGGGGAATGCAATGAGGCCCCCAATTTTATTCACAGGCAAAGAAATTGTGGGAGAACTAACAGGGGAATGAATACACAACACTCAAGGAAATTGCTCCTAAAATTAAACATGACTTTAAATTGTCAAAAAATAAATTATTTTTAAGGCATTCTTATTTTTTTTCAATGTGTACTTCAGTAGCATCTAGAGACTACCTGCAAGATGAGGCCTATTACTGCAGGTATGACACATATGCATAGTTAAAATAATTCTAGCCCCAAAGAACTGACAGTCTAAAGGAAAGGAGGTATTAACCCCATAAGATAGTCAAGAACTGAGGAACATAAAAAATCAAGAGTGGCTGCTCTCCTACAACTTTAGGCTCTAGTTTCCATTTCAGTTCAGTGAGGACAGAAAGGCACCCATGAAGGGCAATTCACTACACCTCAAATTCAGCTGTTTTCTGGCAGAGCCCTTCTCTCTCTTCATTTACTACAGACATAGCCTAGCATATGTAGCCTCCTGGATTAGGCACCTCAGGTCAACACCAAATATTAAATGTGATTGATTCAGATCTGAATGACCTATCAAAACTCACAAAATCTAGTTTATAGGACAGCCCAGGTATCAGCTCAGCACCGCAACTGACAGGCTGCCCAAAATGTTTGGATGCTTTTTCTCCTATGGAGAAGTTTCCAGCTTGATGTGATGTGGTTATTTATTTTTTTAAGCACAATTTAATGTATCAATTTTGAACTTGTTAAAACATTTTAAACTTCTTAAAACAAACCACTTAGAGATGACAACTGTTTTTTAACATTAATAGAGTTATAATGCTATATGAAAAATACTATAACCCAGAAATCCTAGAAAAGACTGGAAATTTAATCTCATAAAAATTTGAGTCTAATGACTGTTTTTTGAAAACCAGAATTTGCTGAAGAATTGGCATTAAGTATGCTACAAAACAAAACGACTGTGTAATTAGTGACTGAAAGCTTTCAGAAGTGACATCTACCTCCAAGTAAAACATTTTTGATCTGTCTTATTATGTGTGGGAGAATGTAAGATGGATGAAAAAGTAGCTTTTCACTTTTCTCTTATTTTTCAAAATATAATTGTTGTCATGTGCTAAGAAGACAGTTATTGGATGTTGATCCTCAACTGTTCTTTTAAGTAAGGCTACTAAGAAAGAATATTGCTGTGCTGACATAGCAAGTTTTCTGTTTTTTTCTACAGAATGATTATTACCGGTAATGCTAGAGTACCCAGTCACGGATCTTTTTGTCCTACAGAATGAATGGCATCAAAACAAAGTTTTCTGCTCCCAGAGGGCTTAGAGTTAAAGGAGAAGACAAGAGATAATGGAGAAGACAAGAGATAATGGAGAGATCTGAAAGACTCACCTTTTGGGTCTTAACAAAGCACTTCTTTACTGCAGAAAGCAGAAATTCCCCTGCCTGAACTGTGGCTGCGGCTCAGCCAACTGAGCCAATACTGGGAGCTTTATTTCAATACGAAATGATGTTTGAGAGACAGAGCAATGGGAACAGGCCTGAGTAATCTTTACAAATGAGCAGATGTAGTGAACGCTTTTTAGAGCAGAGAAGTGGGAGCCAAGTGTCTGTCACAGCAGTGAAGACAGACAGTGTCACAGCATAAGGAAATATTGTCTGCAGCTGCATTCTGCATGCACATCCTCAGGGCAAATATGCATTTGTCAAAGCTAGAGAAAAGTAACCTGCAGTAGTTGAGGCCTCAAACAAAGGCTGCTGGGATGAGCAATTTGATTTACTTATATGAATAGGAAAGGCAGTATCTTAACAAGAATTTGTGAGACTTTGTTGATCCCTAAAAGTGCAAATCCAAGAAGTGCTCCATGTTAAGGATGATGTTTGATACCAGCCTGAACAGTGGGCACCATGATGGTAGCGGTGTTGACAAGGGCCTTGTGACAAAAACTAGAAATTCTCTTTTTACCATTGAGATTTCTAGTGAAAGAGCTACACAGACAAGCTGAGTTTTTGCCCTGGACGAAAGCCTGGTCTGGAGGAGAAGGCAAGGAGCAGAAATCACCAGTGCAGAGGCAACAGGTCAAATTTTGCTCGTGGGTGAGAGTGTCCAGGGAAATGGGGCAGAAGGGGAAGAGAAGGTGACCAAGGACAGGGAAGCTCAGGACCTCACACAATTCTGCAAGGGGAGAGGAAGATGCCTGGAATAACCCAGCAGAGTGCACAGTAAGAATAAGTGACCTGCCACCAGAAAAATCATGAGCATGAGGCTGAAGGTGGGTCTGACGTGTCCTGGGCTGGCAGTGATCTAATAACTGGAACATCCTTCTGCCCGCACATGCTAGGATGTCATCTAAGGATGGATGAACTATTGGTGTCTGCAGAGGAGAGGTATGAAAAATGAAGCTCAGCTGCTGTCTTTCATCCAATGTCTTGGTGGTTCCTGAAACCAAATAAGATGAGTGCAGTAGGGACTTTCTATTACATTTTTAACAGGTGATATGCTTAATAAGCATAACTATAGTACAGTATTGAAATTTTGTTCCCACTAGGGTAGCTATCAGAGTGCTGAATTTCATCCTATACTTACCACCCATGATAATTTGCTTGGGCTATTAATCAAGAATACTTCTTTGAAGTCACTGGGGACATGCCAGTATATATAAATCTGTCGGAAATAAAGTAAAAATTTTAATGTTTTTGTATGATTTGTTAACTTAGGATCTTTTTTTTTTTTTCATTTAAGCCACTAGCAAAACTTTAATCAGCATCCATGAGAAGATAATCAGACTCCTTTCAATAAAACATGTGCTTCAGAGTATTCAGTGCCATCATACACCGGTATTATAGGGCCTGAAGAAATCATTGTAGAGAGTGCATTAAGGTATGTGTGTATGAAGTGACTGTCACAGTCATTGCCCTGTAGTATCAGGCCATGTGGTGTCTATCGATCTACATCCCAAAGACAATTCCTCTCTGTGCCTCCCACACTCTCTGCTTCATATCAATTTTGTGGGAGTGTAATTTCAATGAGACATTGTCATTCCTCTGTTTTCTAAATTCTCTTTGTGACTGCTCCTCATGCACATGCAGCAAGTTCCAAATAACTGTGACTGTGTCAGAAATTCAGTTCTTAAAAAAGGCAGAAATGAGGTAAGATCAATTAGTCTGCATAGGTGGCTGAAAGAGAAAATGAGGTTTCATGGTACATTTTAAACTACTGATGTAATTTACATTTGAAGCTATCTGAAACAGATCCATTTTTGGGTTTTGGCAGATTTGTGTACAAAATACAACAACTATACCAGGATATTTTTTTACAATCCTTTTTCTCTGNGCTCTAATGCTCTAGATTTATTTTCAGATACGATAGTAATCTTTTCAGAAATAGAAGATAGAGGGTTAGATCTAGTTTGCAAGTGTTGTTAATCAAGAATAGTTCCACTGAACTGAATGGTAAAAAGCCAGTATAAAAAAGCTTTGAATAAAATCAGAATTTTAATTCCCTTTATTTGATTTGTTAACTAAGGATCGATCATTTTTAGACCGAAGCCACTAGAGAAATTTTCATCAGCACCCAAGGGAAGATAATCAAACCCTTTTCCATAAAGAAGGTTTTTCAGGGTATGGAGCATCTTTATGAACTTATCTTGGCTTGCTCACAATCTGCCTACAGTATATTGCCTGGAGAGTTTAAATCTGATTGTATTATTCTTTATGGAATGATATGTCTCCAGCCTGAATCGACAGAGAGAGAGGGAGAGAGCAAGCTTTTGTGTGCATGTACAAGTGTGGCTGAGTACCTTCCTTGCCACTGGACTGCACAAAGGAAACAGGATGAGTAGCTCAGTGATTGTACATTGTGACAACTGTAACACATTCAACAGTTTTCTTGCACAGGACTGAGGTCTGAAAATCTTTTTTCCCTCTTTGAACAAGAGAATATTGCCAGGACATGAGCCCTAGTCCCTGATTCCTGCTAAGCACCATCATGAGGTCTTGAAATTTTGCTTTACACAGTGATGGGAAGAGGGAAGCTGGTGAGCAAGGCTCACCAGGATGCTTCCCCAGGGCACTAGCTGGATAGCAGCTAGCTGGATGCTGACCTCCTGGCAGTATGTGGACTGGCGTAGGACAGCATCCCATTGTCCTTGCCACACTTCCCAGCCCCACCAGGCAATTTTGAGACTTTCAGTTATACAACTCCTGCATGGAAAAAAGGTGTAATTCATCCCATCAATCCCACTGCTGAGGCAGGTTTTTCCTGTGTGGTCTGCTCCCGAGTTTTTCCCCAGTCTGGTTTTAAATGAGTCAAAACAGAAGCATGTGCTCCCCCAGGAAACAATTCTGCAGCATGAATGACCATCAATATTAGGGAAATTTTCCTCATATTTTCTTCTGTTCTTAGAATTATTATTTCTGTGTTTGCTCACCTTGCTCACTCCTTTCCAGCGTAAACAGTCTGCTTGTTATTTTAACGTTACAAATAGCACAAAGTAACTGAAGGTCTTAAATTATGAGAAACACATTTGGATTATTCATTTGTTCCCTAAATTGCCCAAAGGATTTCTATTTTATCCCTGCAGTCCCTTGATCTTAATGTTTCCTTCACTTTAACATCCTGATATTATATATATTTTTCATCTGCTTCAGAATTAGACAGACCAGAAGTGATACCTTTGCCAATTCATCTTCACTTACGCTTTCTTCATTCAGCCTGTCAGACACTACTGCAAAAGGGAGACAAAGCTGGAACATGACAAATAGGCACTGTGATTGTTTTCAACATGCCACAAAAAAGTAGGACAAAATATCTTAATGTTTTCCTCTTTCCCCTCATCCTTCATTCAGCAGAGATTTGCTGTCATTTATAAAGGTCACTGGCCTATGAAGCATCTGAGAAGGCAAAAACTTTTTCTTTCTCTCCAAGTACGTATTCAAGCTGCAGCAATAACATAAACCCATTATTATACAATGGGTGGCTGCAGCCACAGCTAGTCACAATCAGTTAAATAAAGGATTTTAGGCGACTGCCTCAGTTTGTTTATGCCTGCCCAAACAAACCTGTCCTATAAACCAGATAAAATGACACTTTAGTGTAAGCATTTTGAAACTGATGACAGCTCCGACAGTTTTCATTGCAATGATCCTGGAATATTTTTAAATGAGGTCATTTAACCCTGTGCAAAAGGCCAAGATAAAAATCAATAGATTACTATGTCTCATGTTGTACATGTCTTGTATATGCATTTTGCAAGTATGGCCAATCGGTATGCTCTTCCTCTCCGCGAAACAAACCTGTTTCCTCACAAAGCTCTTGGGAGCTTACAACGCTATGTTCCGTAGGTAAAATATTTTCATTTGGAAAGGCTGTGACAGTCGCTTACAGTAGGTACTATTTACCTAACTTATACCTCCATCACCATCCACAGGCCAAGTATCTTAAGGAGAACCATCTCTTATCATGCATTGCTTTTCCTCTCCATCAAGATTCCTGATGGAGAAATAATCTAAGCCGCATAGAAGACAGAAGCATGAAGCAACCAAAGTTACCATGAAGTATTATAAAAGCTTTTTCCCATCAAAATCTTATAACTTCTAATCAAAATATTTTAGCTTTGAAATTTCTGCACTTTTCCTTCTTCATGAAAAATGGCCAAGAAAAAAAATGTAATAAAAGAAAGGTAAAGTGTTTTGACCTGTTGTGTTTGCAAGAGGCTGAGAATCCTGTCACTGTACTAGCAATGTATCAGGAAAGCACTTCCTTAAATTTAAGTGCTTAACTTTAAGTGGCTGAGTAGCCCCATTTAACTCAGTAAGACTGTTCAAGTGCTTAAAGCTAAACATCCATTTACAGAGAACAGAGTATTCAGTACCTTGTGCCCACTTGAGAGAACGAACAGAAAGAGTATTCAGAGATTTTTTCCCAAAAGGTATTTTTCTATTCATTATAATTTATAGTCTTTAAGTTGGTTAAACAATATGGTAGGATTTGAGTTGACCCTGTTGATTTACTTTTTTTTGGTGGAAAAAAGGCTTTTTCAGGTTATAAGGCAATGGTGCATTTCACAGACTTGTGAGGCAGCAATTCCTGAGAACAGATCTGTGGGAAGGTAGGATCCAGGAAGGAAGGCAAGTAAACTCCCTGAAAATGGGAAGGCACCATGTATGACGTTCCTCAGGAATAAGCAACATGAAACAGGAGGTGCATGGCAGAATGAGTGCTTATCCTGGATCAGCATGCACAGAAAGCCAGCACCATTACCTACTTTATATTGCTTTAGGGAACTATAGAAAAGCCAGGCTGTTTAAGCCTGTACTCCCAAAATATGAGTGCAAGCTGCTTGTCTTAGCAGTTGCTCATGAAAAGTTGCTCCTATAAAGTCTCTACCAGATTTAGGGTGCTGTGAAAAATTTGAGTCCTCATGATGCTTTAAAGAGAGGATACAGACCTAGAACTCTCTGATTATAAGGTAGGGCTTGTTAAAAAACAACAGCGATTCCTCCTGTCCTCACCTCTCCTCTCCCTGAAAAAAACAAAACTCTTACCCATCAGTCCCGATTTTCTTACTAAAATCTTTCTATGGTTTTCTCTTCAGAAACCCTACTGCCTTCATTATCTTTGTGCCACCGAGGCATTTCAACTATGACATTTTGTTTGTGACAGAGGTAAATGGGTCCAACTCACAGGAAGACATAGCAGTAGCTAGTTACCCTGAAGATTAACATAGGATTTTGGTGACGGAGTCTAGTGCGTGTCAACAGGAGAACCCTGCATATCGAAAAGAAAGGCATGGTGTGCCCCCATGTTACAGGCATCTTAAGACTTGTGCACACGGCCTCACCTGCAGGGAAGAAAGTTGATCCTGAGTTCTTCTTAAAGTCCATCTACATCATCCCACAACCAAATATGCAGAGACAACTGTCCTCAACCCTATGTGCATTACACATGCTTAACTAGAAGGTTAATTTAAAGTCTGCTCACGTACACACCTGTTTGCAGGAGTGGGGGTAGCATTTGTTATTGAAACAGATTCCCTCCACCTCATTTTTATTGTGGTAAATTCTAACCATTTTCAAGACAGCAAGGTCAGGTCTACCTCAGCCTCTCTTCGACGATCCCAAAATTTCTAGTGTTGGCATTACGAAGATAAACTGACATCATATCAACAAAGACATTCTGGTTTCAAATTTTAACAGCAGGTAATTTCCTGAACAGTAAAACGGCTTGGTGAAGTTTAAAACAACAACAACAGAGCATGCTATTCTAACTGCGTTTGATATCCTCACACCTCACCTGAATTTATCTAGAGGAGACTGGCAAAAAACTACAAGTCTGAATGCACTTGACCCACATCATCATTCACGGTAATGTAGGGAAAGATAAAGCCAAGGATAATTTAAGGCAATTTAAACCAGTGATGCTTGAGATTATCTAAGGATTTTCTTAACCTACCCAGCAGCTCTTTGGATGACATACAGCAAGTGGGATATAAAATTGTGACTTTAATTGGAAGGGCCTTATTTTTTCTGTTCTTTTTCTTCAAGTACTAAGAGAATGGAGGATGCACTATCAGTGATAGCAATAGGTATAAAACCAGTATAGGATGGTTGCTGAAATTTTCACTGTTGAATGGACATTGCTGTGATTGGCATTAAACAACATCCCAGAAATCAATTTATTTTAGTGTTCTCCCAGTCATTAACATCACTTGTAGTGTAACAGGCAATGACAAGAATAAGCGCTGGTCCTTGACTTCCACATTTCAGTTCAGAACAGCAGTGAGTCAGCACCATGAGAAAAGTATTGTTGAAAATACATTGGTTAAAAATTCAGACCAACCAAGGTATTTTAGGGAAAAACAGTATTTGGTTTTTTGTTTTAAGCTTGTTTTCCCCCTTCAGCTGACATCAGAATGTGAATCCGCACTGGGGTCTTCACAGCAGGATTAGTGCTTTTTCATGGAGTCCCACTGGTGTCGTGTAGGTGACATATCCACTGCAGGCTGTAGTGTGGCACCTGTAAGGGCTTGTTGTGGTTTAGCCCCAGTCGGCAACTAAACACCACGCAGCCGCTCACTCACCCTCCCCGCCCCCGGTGGGATGGGGGAGAGAATCGGAAGGGCAAGAGTAAGAAAACCCACGGGTAGAGATAAGAACAGTTTAATAATTGAAATAAAATAATAATAATAATAGTAGTAATAATAATAATAATTACTATTATTATTATAATAATTGTAATGAAAAGGAGAACGAGAGAGACAAAACAAAACCCAGGGAAAAGAAAACAAGTGATACAACCGCTTACCACCCGCCGACCGACGCCCAGCCAGTCCCTGAGCAGCGGTCGCTGCCCCCCAGCTAACTCCCCTCGGTTTATATACTGAGCATGATGTCATATGGTATGGAATAGCCCTTTGGTCAATTTGGATCAACTATCTTGGGCTGTGCCCCCTCCCAACTTCTTGTGCACCTGGCAGAGCATGGGAAGCTGAAAAAGAAAGTCCTTGACTAGCCTAAGCACTACTTGGCAACAACTAAAGCATCAGTGTGTTATCAGCATTCTTCTCATCCTAAATCCAAAACACAGCACTATGCCAGCTACTAGGAAGAAAAGTAACTCTAACCCAGCTGAAACCAGGACAGGGCTACGTAACTCTTGAATATACAGACTGACTAAAACCACACAGGGACCACTGGGGTCGCACTAATGGAATTTTTTTCTCCATTTGTCCTTGTAATAGCTTGAGAAAGAACATGAACTAATTGGATGGCTCACACTGCAGATATTTCACAAAAGTATTATGTTTCTATTTTGCAGACAGGCGCCATGAGTTCATGTCCCACGTAGGTGCCTCTCATTAGATTAGTAATATGTAGGTGCTAAAACTCCTTTGCAAAACTCACTCAGAGTGGTTCAGGCCCAGATCTTCAAAGGAGTATCATGACAGAGAGATCTTTGTAGTCATGAGCTCAAGCTCATGTCAAGTTCAAATCCACGGATCTAACTCCAGCGCTTGCTGGAGCTGCATTACCTTGCATCCTGCATGACTAGGTCCATAGCTTATAAGAATTAGTAACAAAAGAGGGAAATAGAACTTTTTTCTCCCAGAGCGTTTGTGAACCCTGTATAGGTCTACCTTCCTCTCATATAGCTTCCTTTCCTGAAGCTGCCGTCATTGGGAACACAGATAATAGAAAGGGAGAAGGAATGAGACTAGCCCTCCATAACTTTATTATTTCTTCATGCTGATTTTTTTTAATAGAGTACAATTTTTGGTAGACTTTTTGTCAAGCTTTTTCCAGCGAAAATAGCATACAACTTAAGTTTAGCAGCAGTGACTCTAGTTTCCTTAAAATGTCATAATTCCTGTTATAAATATGCTTCCTTATGAAAGGAAAGTGTAATTATTTTGCTAATATGCATGAAAATAGCATTTAAGAAATGGAAACAATATGGTACTGTTTGACTTGGGATCTACTCCCCAGCTGTTAATAACCTGCCTACATCTCTGGTGGAATTGTGAGTTTGTTATTCCTGTGCTTGCAATAAATAGCAACTGTTTCTGAAACTAGGAGCTGGGCCAAAGGGAAAAAAAGAAGCTCAAAACACCTAAAGAAACCCCTTGAAGTCCATATTGTGTATTTAAATTAGTTCCCTTGAGCAGCAAGAAGTAAAAAATTTCATGTGCATCTTGTTGTGTTGTTTCAAGTATTATTTAATTTTTGGAGGAAGCAAATGTTTATGACAGCCTTTTTGAAATTTCATTTGCAATTATATATGCCTTCTATTGTTAAATAAGTAAAATCAGTGATTAGTAATAATATATTTCCATCAAGTTTTCCCAAAGCCATACACATGTGATGGACCAAGAGACTGTCTTACTTTGAAACACAATTACAAAGTGACATTGTCCGAGATTTTCAGTTTATCATAATTTGTAAAAAACACAGCAACTGAATACTACATGAATTATATCTAACGACTGGGCATTCTTGACAGTCATTTTGATATATACATTTTGGGTACAATTTTCTAAAGTATTTAAGTGACTGAAGAGTGAAGGTTTAATTTTCAAAAAAGGTATATACCAGTCAAAATCTGATTGGACCTACTAACATCTACTTTTCTAAATTTCCATGCAAAATAGAAATTAAGGTTCTTGAATTTTTTTTCCTTATTAGATTTTACTTTAGGCAAGTAAAAAAAATTGCCTACTGACAAGATTATGTAATTGAATTTGCCACACACTGTCTCTCCAATCACTGCTACTTGGTCACTTTGTCACAAGAAAATTGGCTTTGCTGAACATCCTGAACATTAGCAAACTTAAATGCCTCAAAGAAAAGCATAAGACAAAGAATCAGGACACCACCGGTACCTACTGGCCTTATGGTCTTTTCTTCTATTGCTATCAACAGAGGTATTTCACTGGTGTGATCTGTAGTACATACACTTATAAAGGAAGGTAGCTACATGAATGTCTTTAATAGAACTTGAACTTCTGCTCCAAACTTACATCAAATTCATGTGTATTGATTTTATGGTATGAGCTGTCTCCCTAGCACAGGAAAGTCCCATAACCTGCCTGAAAAAACTAGATTTATCACTTCGAATAATTAGTTTAGCTTCCCCCTTACTGACTTTGATTTTTCCTCTACTTTGCTAAAATGACACATCCCCAACACTAATGAAGCACATACATTATGTTAGAGGGTTTTGGGGGTGTTTTTTGTTGTTGCAAGCATGTGACAGTGCTTCCAGTCCCCTGAGGGTTGATATATTGGTCAAATAAATCTTCCAGATAGGTAATAATACAGTGCATTCCATAATGTTCCTTTACATGTCATATTATTTACCAGCACTGCTTATCAGCAATTGCATGTTTGCTGGAAAAAAAGTGCTGTGGCATGGGCAGTTGTTGCTTCACCGGCATGATTTCTAACTGGGAGACAGTAAAACTCTTGTTTGGAGGTGCTAAGAGGAGGTAAGAGGCAAGCTGTTCCAAGTACTCCAGATCTCTGGATGGGTTAAATCCTGTGCAGAGATCCAGAACATAGATTATGCAAGAACCATGTCCTGACAAAACATTGTTTTGATAATTGAAGTGGATCTTAAGAGATGCATAGTTCTACGCTGACTATTTATACAGCAGTGGATAAGGTCAGGTATGCTATTTACCCATGGCCTAGTCCAAGGACGGGGGTGTGCATCCATAGGAGAAGCCGTGCAAAGGAACTCTGATCCCATTGTACAGGCAACTTGAATGCTACCCCTGTGCTTTAGATTTGGAGACAGAAAAGAAGTAAAAGAGGACTTGGTTTCACACCACAGAGAAAAAAAACCCTGCACCTCACCATTTCCTTGGGAAATTATTTGTCTGCATGCTCCCCTGTTTCTGAGTGTGGATTGGCGGATATGTGGACACCACTCTTGAGGTTAGCTCATCCAAAAAGGAGATGGGTCATGACCTATCTGCCCTTACTGGGACAAGTGTAAGAAATGTATAAAAGCAATGGAAACTGACTGCATTTTTCAAAAGCACATACTTTTTGTGGTGCATTGGTGCAAGAAAATTTAAGAGATAATGAGTAAAATTATTAGAATTGTAAGATGCAACTGAAAATATGCCAAGGAATACGAATAAAATTTCTTCCTAGTAGCTATAGAAGAAATCAGTAGGCTCAGAATTTAAGGTTTAATTTAACTTAACTTTCCAAGTATACATTTTCCACATTGTGAAAAATTTTTGTAATTCAGATTTAAATATTTTCAGAGAGTCACAGAATAGTTGAAGTTGGAAGTGACCTCCAGTAACCTCTGGAGGTTATCTAGTCCAATTCCCCCCTTGCTCAAAGAAGCGTCAACTAAAGCAGGCTGCTCAGGACTTTGTCTAGTTGGGTTTTGAATATCTCCAAGGATAGAGATGATGCCACAACCTCTCTAGCAAACCAACATTTAAATTGTGTTCGTGAATCTTAGCCTGAAAATGAAATGGAATAGAAACAGAAAGAGAAAATGAAAATTACTCTTCCATTTTCAATGTCTCATCTGAGCAAAATGAGACACAAATAATTAGCAACAATATAACTATGTTTTAACAGCTCTTTTTCTGTTTTAAAATCATTTCAGATGCTGTTAGTAACAAGAAAAAAACAAACCATTTGGTTGGCTTCCTCTAATGTATGTAATGAAAGTCTGCTCTTAAATACTGTAAATTTGGTGCCAGTCCTTTCTCAGAAAGCCCCTGCAGATGCTGACCTTGCTGGCAGAAGCATATGATAGAAGCACCATAATCTTTCCACTGATTTTAGTGTGGTTTAGTGCTAAAACAGATCTCAGCTCTTTTAAGCAGACATGAATTTGTCTCACTTATATTTGACTGAGATTAGGCAATTATGAGAAAACAGTTTTAATATTTAAATTAGTCAAATGCTTAATTATGAAAGTGCTGAAAGAAGAATGCTCAGCTTCATTGCACTTCAATGGCTTGTAAATTGGCAAGTAGCTGTAAATTAACTCCTGTATTTCTTTAGGTTAATCAAATCAGATTTAATGATGTCTTTGAAATCCACAGATTAAAGGTATAAAAGTGTGCATCATAGCATGGGGGAAAACCATAGTAATAGTTGTTAATTTCTATGTTGTTCTCTTTTGTTCTCTGTTCTTTTTCCGTAGACCTGCAAAAAAGAATAGCAGTGCAGTATTTCTGGGAAGCACGTATTCTAGTGATGCTAAAGCCCTGATCTTCATGGAAGAATCCCTGATAAGGTCTTCACTACTTTTCTCTGACCATTTATTGCAAAGGACTTCCATTTCTCTCTTCAATTCCCCTTTTTTAGACTTCCTATCACTGATCCTATTGCATTGCCTAGCACGCAAGACATGGAAGCTGAGATTTCTGTTCATTTACTTATCAAATTTTCCATACAGGGGACAATGTAATAGATCAGTGAACACATTTGTTAAACATCTAACATTCTAAAGACGTTAGAATGATAACAACAGGGAGACAGATGACGTGATTCAAGTAAAACGATTGGTAAATATCTTCTCTATAGTCTGAAAACAACAGTGTTTTGGGAATGGCACCTGAAAGAGTGAAACCACATGTATAACAAGTGTATATCTTCTATTGTTTATCAAAGTGAATGCAAAAGAGTGTGAGGGAATAGGAAAACCCAGTGCAGATTTAAGGCATGAATTCAAACCTTGCTCTGAAGGTCATATGCAGCTGACTCAGGCTCAAGTACCTGGTAAGAAAGGCTGGGGAGCTAATGTCAGGTGGATGCAATGCCAGTCACTTTCTCCCCCTCTGTGCTCGCTGCTACATAAATCACTTTGGTTTTAATATGTTAACGAAGAGGGCCAACCACCTCAAGAAAAGGCAATTTGCTTTTTTTATTTGTGGACAGAATTGTTGTTTCTAATCTAGTTATCAACTGATATTTTCTTCTGTCGTGGTGCTTCCTAATAATAAAAGTTCAGCAAAAGATTTCCATGCAAATTTGGTTCTATTTAAGCATCTTTATTATCCACCAAAACAAAACATTATGTTTGACTCAAGCCTAGATCTTCATGAAAACAGCGTCAAGAAAATCTTGTTCTCTTTCCACCTTCAAAACCCATATACGTTTGCTCTGATTCTGTGAAAAGCAAGACATTTCATAATCTTTCCTCTAAACTTCTACAGTGTTTCATTCATGTGAAAGCTAGTTTTACTATGAGCAGGAAACAATCATTTTTCTGTGGGAGGAAAGGCCTTTGTGGCAAAAAAAAAAGGCTCTAACTCTCTGCAGACAATAGCAACTTTTAGCCTGGGAAAAAAATTGCAAAAACAATGTGTTAGAATGATCTGTGACTGCTTCCTCCTCAGAAGGCTGGGTTAACATCTGCCAGTTTACTGTGGTGTGTTAAAAGGCCCTGGAAAGGCAGTTGAAGCTTTGAAGAGTCCAAGCAGGCAAAATACTTCCAGCACTCCAGTCAGTGTAAATTCAGTGTTCCAGCATTCCAAATTTAGAGCATTTCTTTGTTGTTGGAAAGCATATTCCTTCCAGCATATGCTCCCTGGCCTGAATATTCCCTAGAGAAACAGTGACAGTACAGACATCCATGAAGAGTAAAACCTGAAATTAAGCCCACCCCTTTCATGAACTGTGAATAGGCTTCCTGTTCCCCT
>VYZW01046063.1:6008-19927 GCA_013401315.1 Balaeniceps rex
TAAATTCATAGGATATGTAAGCTTGACACATTGACCACAGGTCATGAAGACAATAGGAGTTGAAGGTAGCAAAAATATCTTACAGTTCTTCTACATGCTTTGCAGTGTTAATGAAGTAACCTTGCATATTTGCATCTCTTGATTTGTTCCCCAGGTGCTCTTGCTAGTATACCCAGATGACAGCAGGGAATTAGACAAGTATCTTGGTTATTTGGCTTGTAAATAATTTGTTTTCTTGACTCAGAACTGTATAATGTTTTTCTTAATTCCCAAATGGAGGTGATTATAGCAAGAGTGATTAAAAGGAGACATTTTGGCCTTTTTCTTTAAGATTGTTAGGCCTTTTTTCCATATCTCAGGATTACTGTAAATGGCTACACAGGCTGTGTGGAGACCCAGTATGCCTACCACTGTAGGGATATATTTTGCCTTGTACACAAATCTGATTTGTATGTTAAAATAAAGCTTGTTTTAACCTTTTTGGGAAAAAAAATGCTGTGGTGACCTACTTTATGAAGGGAGTAATCTATATTGTAATTGTTCTACCTCAGCAGGCAAGAGCCTGGGCCACAGAATATGTAGAGATCTACCAAAAATTCTGCAGTATCTCTTCTGCCTCTGTGGCTTCACGTAGACCATCAAATCCTTTTCATAGAAATGTTCACATTACCTCATGCTTTTGGAGTAAAGAACAGATGTACAGTTCCCCCTTCCAACTTGGAAACGGTTACAGTCATGACACAGAGATCATGTTCACAGCTAAAAATAATGTTCAGGCAGATGTTTTGGGTGGGGGGAATAATCTTGTCACCTAAGCTCCTGGTGAGTTGGAGATCCTGCATCTTCCTAATCACTTAACTTACGGATGCTTCTTTTTTTAATTCCCTTCTCTCTCATGCACATGTCAGACTTTCTGTGACAGGAGGTTTATTTGCAGTTTCAAGGTATGTAGGCTTTGAAAACTGATTTTGACTAATAGATTTTTTTTTTTTCCTTGTAAAAATGTAAAATGCCAGTATATCCTTACTTCCTGGCAACAGCCCACCAGTGCCTGATACACATGCTGTGCTGTTCATGAAGATCACAACAATGGTGATTTGGAAGTTGCTCGCTGCCCCTTCTATACAAGGAACAAGACATATGAAAAGGAAGAAAATGCTTTACAGACTGCATTGCCAAACTGTAGAGTTCCTTGCTAGCAGATACCCTGGATACTAAAACTTAAGATGAAAAACAGTTGCAGATTATTCAGATATAAAGATAACATCTGATACTGCTGGATGCTTAAGACTGACAGGTGACGTGCTGTATGCTTGCCCACCAGTGTGTTTGTGCCTGTGTGATCGTTACTGGTGCATGTCAAGAGCTGCACCTTCTGGCCTGGCTCAGTACGGCTATTTTCGCATTGCCTCTTGCAGTGCATCTGGGGTATGACAATTAACAAATTCTCCAAGAACAAACTATGGAAAGAATCTCATATTCTTCCTTAAGCATCCTGTGCCAGGCACTGGCAAAGATAAGATGCAAGGCTAGAGGGACAAGAGTAAAAAAATTCTGAAGGGCTTTCAAGATAAACTGTGAAATTAGCTGTGACTCTGGATGTGTCTCTGTAGACAAGAAAGTACAGACAGTACCTGTGTTCTGACACTTCACGTTTTCATACTTGTCTGGCACAGCTATAGTACAAGGAAACATTAACAGTGGAATCATAATGAAGATTTCAAAAGTCATTGTAAACACATCCTTTTTAGTTCATTTTGGCAGTCCAAACAGTGATATATTTGTGGGACAAAAGCCACGAGAAACAATCATTCAGGTGTGGACAATGATCTGTCGTATCTACTATCCTGTCTGCGTCAGTTGCCAATAACACTTTCTGCTAAATAGTCACTTGTACTGAAGTTACAGGCTCATGTGAGATGTTTTCATTTCTTGCTGTGGAAAGCTAGCCTATGGTTAGACTGCATACCTAATGTTTTCAAAATAAACTGCCAGAAGGTTTTTTGGGGCAGTGCATATAATAAACTGTGGATTTTCAAGAGCATCTGTATGAGATGGGGGGGGTGATGACACAAGAAAAATTATTCTTGGTCCAGAAGGCACCTCAGATTTGACAGCAAGCTTAGAAACCTCCACTAAATCTGCAGAAACTTCCAGGTTATTCTCTCTTCACCTGGCAACTAAAGGAAAGGGAAGTGTAGATTGCTGATATTTATTCCCTAGCCTCACTGGTACTTAAAATACTCAGACCTAAACTCGAGTAGAAAGTGTCATTCCTTCATCTGGACAAACTGTATCAGGACTGGAGTTGTTTGGTGGAGCAACAACTGCCCTTTTTTTTTGGGCTGTGCCCATCTTGAAGCAGTTCTGGTCTCCAAATGCTGGTGCAGCATAAACAGTAATGCCCACAGCGTTTTGGGGCTCCACCATGTCAGAATTTTGTAAGTGGCTGGCTTGGGGCTCTAATAATCAGCTGATTAGTGTCCTAAGCCATCCATTTTCCATCACGTACTAGCACTAGCAGTTCTCACACAGAAACAATTTCCCAGCTTTGTCTGCTGTCCCACGTAGTCACTGGCCTAGCTGTAGATGCGACTGCCTTTGGAGGGAGTTTAAAACTGTCATTATACCTCTGAGGATCACATAAAATCTGTCCTAGCTGTAGAAACTTCTGTTGTTCTTATTAGCAGAATATTATTCTCCTTTAGTTCTAACAGGTGCAAGTTGCAGCACAAATGGTTGTGCTTTGGGCTCTACATCTCTCTTGAATTCATCATTTGTCCTCACATTCTAGCTAAAAATACCAGGGCTCATGTAATTGAAAGTTATTATGGTTCCCATCCAATTTCTTACACTACAAAGTTCTGTCTCTATATGGAAATTACTGAGAGACAATGCTTTTTCAGCCTATTATTTTGCAAGAATGATAATTCTGATTTATTCTTTTCATCCCTACTTGTCCTCTGAGTAATGGAGAAGGAAAGAAATTACACAGACAAAAGGACACATGAGAAAAGAACACAATTTCCTAAACAGGTTATTTACATATGAGTTATAATATATACAGGTTATAAAAACATATACAGGTTATAAAAACACATATTAGCTAACGCAGGGCAGAAGTGTTTCAGAATTAATTTTTAAAAATTAGTGCTATAAATAAATACTAGTGCTCAGTTGCGTTACTATAGCACTACTTACCAGAATGGCTGAATACCCAGAGGTGTCCAGCTGGAGATATTTTTTATAATTATCAAGTCGCAGAGGGTGAGCTGTGTTTTCTGGATAGCGAGTTCTTCATATTTTCATAAGGTCTCAGACTGGCCAATCAAAATTAGAGCAAACAAACCCAATTAATCATTTCTTGAAAGTTTTGGGCTAAGTAGATGGAATTGTCCCTCTAATTTCATAGCTTCTAAACTCAAGCACTTCTGGTTTTATGCTGTTCCAGTTCTCATCACTGAACTTCCTTATTGGTCAAAATGCTGATGCAATTTGTTATCCAAGTCTACCTGAATAAAGAAAATGGTGCAAGATCTATCTAACGCTTCAATAGTCAGAGAGCTTTTGTCTGCTACTTGCATCTGCTCAAGTTTTAGATTTCCAGCATTACACGTGTCTGCAGATTTGTCCTATAGTTATTACTGAAGTCTATCCTCTTGACAAGAAAAGTCAGCAAGTCTTAAAAATTAAGGCAAATTTAAATTAAATAGACCCTGCAACCTCAAGCCACAATGTTCAAAATTCTTCCCATGCCACATTGGCCTTAAAGGAATCGCGTAGTGCTGGAGCTCACACTCCCAATCTTCCCCACAGCGTGGGGAAGGAATGTCATTGTGCTGTGTCCAAAATATTTGCCCCCTGAGTCCGATGTCTTACCAGCTCCTCAGGCTGTGGGAAAGCCACTGACTCCCTGCCTCTCAGCAATGGCAGAAGCAATTACAAGTCTCCTTCCCCTCAGAGGCATTTGGCCCCCACTGCTAGACCCCCTCTCCGGGGTAGTGCACAGCAAAGTCTCATTCTGCCAGCACCCATACCCATACCCTCCTGCAGGGCTTCCTTCCACACGGATGTGCTCCACTGGGTGTAGGTCACACCATTAATGGAGAGTCACTTCACGTGGCTTGTATGGGTGGGGCTCACGAATACCTACATAAATGCCATTGCTTGTTTCCATAGTAACGTTGATGCTTCAGAAAGGAAAAGCCAAAAAAGCCAGGAACAACAGGAGATGATGCAGGGAGGTAACAGCACTCAGTGACACGTATTTGAGTTGCCCTGTGCTATTCTGAAGAGACAGAAAACCCAACTGTGACAGACAAGTGTTCTCCAATGATGATATTACAATTTCTGTAATTGTCCATCCCATAGTTGATTTCACTATTTATTTTGTTTAGTTTTGGGTTTTTTTTAATGGTTCCTTTCTACACTAGCTATTAGGCAAACAACAACAGCGTTGGTGTGACAGTTATCTCCACCTCTAAGTGCAATATAGAGGTCAGTGGTACCAATGCTTTGAAAGCTACGCCATGCTTTTTACAAATACAGGAATTTAAGTATAAAACCCACATGGGAGTACCGCTGGGACTGAACAAGATAAGCATTGTTCTATGTTTTTAAAAACCTTTATCTTTGTAAAGTTGAAATTTACTTAAATTTCATGTAGTTAACTGAAAGTACTTTACTGATGCTGACCTCTCACATGTTTAATGCCAACTCAAGACAGGTAGCGTATACATTTATTTCACTGTTTAAAGCAACTGACTTGTGTTTCTGCCTTATTTAAGTGGCAGTTGTGTGGCAAACTTCATGGGAATAGTTACCTCATACTGAGCGAGGGAATTGGTAGCTTGTCAGTATTTCAATCCCGACGACCAAGGCTTTTATACTTGCAGAAACGACAAGAGTCTCTTCACCACCTAATAATCATGTCACGCGGTCTCATTCAGTGCAAGGTGAATAAACTGAAATATTTCACATCTAGTCCTTAGATTTCACTGATTTGCTCTGCTTGTGACTTTTGCCTGTTTCCATCGGTTTAGTCTCTGCATACATAGTACCAGAGTTATTAGGAAGAGTATTGAACATGACCGTGGAGGTTTGTCTTTCTGAGAGATTCAGTGTTGATTACGATGCTGTCAATCAGTTTAGCCACTTCCTTTTGGGATGGAGAGTATGACTACAGGGGAGAGACCACCTTTCAGATTACTGCATCGTGCATATCTTGCCCTCCTTTTCCGGGAATTGACGCTGGGCTTGAGAAACCTGACTGTACTCGTTGATCATAGATAGCATCCTTAGGAAGGAGGGAGAAGGAGAGAGAGACCTAATGCTGACTGAGCAATTAACCTGGTTCACCTGGTAATCTGCTTTGAAGATGAGGACATTCAAGCTGGTCTGCAATTGAAGAGAAAACCCTAACTACTGGTGCAACAGCTCCTCTCAACTCATGCTTTAAAAAAATGTTCCTCTAAGGTCTCCCTTACACAGCAGATCAGCTGTTTCATATTTTTCTACACTGAAGCTGCTTTTCTGGCCTTCGCTCTTCCTAGTAAATTGCTAGGTAGTAACCTATCCTAGGGACTGCAAGGCTCTGCTAGTAGAAGGCAGCTCCAGCTGCAGAGGAAAAGATGGAGACATTTCTTGCCACTGTTGCTGTGTGTTAAGAGCATCTAGGAACGAAAACAACTCTCAGAGGATTTACAGCCCTTGCCACACACTGAGTCATAGCACTGAGGATTCAATAACAGGAGCCCTCCAGGTCCTTGAAATGCTTCTTTCAATGAGCATCCACTCCATCACACCAAGGCTAAGCATAAACAAACTTTTCTATCCATACACTCATCTCAGCCACCTATTGGGTTTTCCTGGTAACGCCGTGGCAGGCTCCAGAGGAGAAGGCAGTACAGTCAGCTACTTCTGGTACTATTTCAGCATCAGGGATCAAATTAACGTCCTTGAGGATGCAATACCTTATGTGAGTGAACTTCAGGCTTGTCTGAGGGCTTTAAAAAAAAAATAGAAAGATCAGTACCTGCGGGGTTGTGTGACGAACACAGACATGGAAGAGGTGGAGGGAAGGATGGAGTTAAACACACCAGGGAGGGATGAGCAGGACCTCTGCTCAGCTTGGGGGACAAGAGATGGCCAGGCTGTGGCCACGGGGAAGGCAGCAGATCTGGGACTTACTCGGGTGCT
The DNA here is from genome assembly GCA_013401315.1 of Balaeniceps rex. Classification (NCBI taxonomy): domain Eukaryota; kingdom Metazoa; phylum Chordata; class Aves; order Pelecaniformes; family Balaenicipitidae; genus Balaeniceps; species Balaeniceps rex. Next base: position 12,207 of record VYZW01046063.1, read on the forward strand.
GCCACCCCTCGGGTCCAGGCCTTCTTTCAGAGCATCCTCCGCCCGTAGCCCACACGCTGAGGCGGGCGAGGCCTCCCTTCCCCGCCACACAGCTCCGAGGCCGCGCGGACAGAGCCTTTCCCCTCCCTGGCGAGGCTCTCCCGGCGGGGCAGGTGGAAGCCGCTCCCGGCGGTGAGCGCGGGGCGAGGCGGGGTGCCGGGGGACACGCGTGGGGCGGCGGGCTGGGCGCGGCCGGCCGNAGCGGTGTGGGGCTGGCTTTGCAGCTGCTCCCCGCCGCGCCGAGCCGCTGTGTGCGGGGCAGCCGCGGGGCGCAGGGCCGCGGCACGCTCCCGCGTCAGGCAGAAGCGAAGCCACGCTTGGTTTCGCTTTTGCTTCCCCTCCTCCACTGAAGGCGCGTTCTCTGTCATTTATCACTTCGTAGGGGATTACAGGTGTAACTACTGAAAAGAAGCCCGCAGGTCTCTAGCGCCATGCTTTTAGCCCACGGTTATACCAGACCGCTCTGAGAAAAGCCCGGTGTGACAGACCGGCCTCCCGAGGCGGCAGCGCTCGTACCGCCGTCTTTCCAAGTCCTGCCGCTTTTCGCACCCCAGGCAGGAGCGCAGGCAGTAGTGCGGGCGGGCAGGCGGGCAGTACCTCCCGGCCCCCGCAGAGGGCAGGGCCGCCCCGCGCCTCGGCGCTCCCGCGGCCGCCCCGCGCGTTCGAGCTCCCTTCGCGGAGGCTTCCTCCCCGCCACGGGTGGGTCCAGCGCTTCGCGTGTCCTCCCCGCTTCAGGCTGGGCCGGTGGGTAAATTCCGGCCTCACGCCTGGGTGCGGCTGCGGGCGAGCGGGTTCCCAAAGCCGTGACATGTGCGGGGAACGCGTCGTGCTGGCTGCCGCTGCCGGTAAGTGATCATTAGCGTGAGGCTGAGCCACCGCCAGCCGAAATGCTGGGCGGTTAATTCTTCTCTTCTGAAATGGGCAAGTCACGGCACTGGGTTTGTGTTAACAGGTTTGAAGAAGCCTCTTCAATAAATTTTTGTTCCAGCACTTTATGCTGAAGAGATGCAAAGTAATTTAGATTTCATTTTAGAGTTACATGAAAGCAGTATCGTGGTAATAAATGCATTTCAAAGAGCTTTAATGATTTTTTTTTGTTGGTGGTGGTGGTAATTGTTCTTGGTAATTGATACATGACTTATTTACCAGGACATATGTTATTTTCTAGGGATGGAAGGAAGAAGTGAAAGAAGAAATAGGATGCTACCAGGTGGTCTCTTTTGCCTTGGCTCATTTCCTTCCACTGTGAAGACAGTAAGCTTCCTAAAGCTAAGAGCGAGGGAGCAAGGAAAAAGTAGTTTAAACTATGTTAGTGAGTATTTTTAACCTCTCTGATAAACAACCAGACCTTCTCTAACCCAGTATTGTTGTATTTGTACAGCTCTAATAGTACAGCGAGACTGCACATGACCCTATAGTCAAAGGTCCAAGTGATTTTCGACATTGTGGGGTAACCTGCTTCAACTCTTGGCTGTAGTGAATGGTTGCATACTGGAGCTCAAGTGAGTCAAACAGAAAGATTGGTCAGCATTTCTGTTTCAATTCAAGGTCGAGCAGGGACTAGAAGTAAAATTCTCCTCATTCATGAGAAGTATCCTAAGAACATGTCGTCTTTGTCGTAAGCTTTTGGTAATTGTCGAATTCACTCTCGTTTGCCAGAGAAGTTCTCTTAAGTCTTGAAATAGTCCCAGGATGGGAGAACTATTCCCTGCTCAACGCGAGGTCTGAGAGCTGTTGGAGAACAACCGTCCTTGTTAGTGCTGCATCTGTGCAAGATAACCAAGAGAAAGCGCTAGCTGTGACTCTGGCTTGGCTGGGCTGCATCAACGTGCGTGGGAGTGCACGCTCTGGTGGAATTAAGGCTCTCTATGGCTCAGTCCTTTCTTTTAAAGGAGTGGAAACGTACAGTCACATCTTCTCATTCCCTTTGACATGGGTTTTGAAGGGGTTTGAAGACAGCATCTCTCAACTCCAAAAGGAGAAGTCTTGCTCACAGAATCTATGTTCTCTCGATGGTCACCATTGTGTGGCAAAGACATACATGGTCTTAATGCTGGCTCTAGTCCTGTGAATGAGCCCAGTCATGGGAAGGTCCTATTTAGTGCCTTCCAGAGCGTGGATGGAAACTGTAGCATATGATTCCTCAGTATTGTCAGGATTTTAGTAGTTCTTTGTGTACTTTTCAGCAGAGAGCGGGGGTCCTTCAGGTGCTTATGGGGTCCGTGTGGCAACTTTAGTACCTACCTTTTGGACTTAGGTGCTTGAAGGGGCGTTTAAGTACCTAACAGTCTTGGAGCTTTAGCATAGATTCATGCACTTGTTTTCACTTGTTGGAAATTCAGGCCAGGCTATTCTTTATGGCTTAAAGGAATTGCCGATGTGATAGGAAAAAAAATATCTACAGCGGTGGTGATACCCACAGTAAGGCCAGATGACCTTAAGGCTAATTATACAGGGTGAGAAATTGTCATCGGAATTGTTATTTGTGGACACAATTTAAGGTATCGATTGGATTCTGAGCTATTTCGACAATCTTGTTTGTATCTTTTAACAAAATTTCTTATCAGCCTCTGATAGGAAATAGAAGTGAAGGCAACAGTGAGTTTTTAAAGCCTCCGTCTCACTAGTTTCCACTCTTTTAGGCTTCAGTGCTTATTAGAGCACAGCAGAGCATGTCCTCAGAGCTGAATCACCTTTTTCTTGTTTTGTAGCTGTTTCAACTTGACAAGAGTTTTCGTCTGAGACTGTGTTTATGTGTGAAATGGCTGTAGTGCAGGAAGGGAGAGGAAATTTGTGAAGATAGTGGATTCTGTGGTGGTCATTCACACCCTTCACAGGAGTGAGTTGCACGGCATTGTGGATGCCATAAGGGGAACTGGCTTCTCCTGGGGTAGTCTCTCAGTTTTAATAGCATGCAACTGTGATGGGAGCTGTGGTTATAGGGTGGAAAAAATCTCAGTAGGTGGTATGGCGATCACAAAGATCTTTTTTCCTCTTTTTTTTTTAATCACGAGAGAGACTTTGAACTAAACTTTGTGTTCAGTGAAGAGCCAAGAGGTGGAGGAGGGAGCAACATACCTGGGTAACATGTTCAAGAGGATCTTCACAGATCAGCCTTCAGGTTGCTGTCCTGTAACCACACTCTGGGTAGGAGAAGGTGTTTGGAGATGTTGTGTCTATAGTAGCATCATTGGTGTGACACAAGAAGTCTGATGGTTGGTGCTTCTAGATGCTAATGGAAGAGTCCAGGATAAATGTTTGTGGGTGTATGTCCTCCATCTGTGTGTAGAAAGGTTCACTGGTCAGAGATACGGTGATGAATACTTTCTAACATGCTCTGGCTGGAGGGGGACCTTGGACACTGACAACTGAGTGTAGCATTTCAGACTTTATTTGGCCACCTTCCTAGTGTGGCTGGCTTAAGAAAAAGCATCCTTGACATTTGGAGAAGGGGATGGATGCTGAACTTGGCTGGCTAGCCTTGCTGGGCTCGCTCTCCAGCCAGTGAAGAGACATCGCTTCTGTGGCAGCAAATGGGAGCATAAGTCCCTGGGGGATTATCCTCTCCATTGGGAGTGTGGCTGAAAGTCCAGGTAGATAATTCAAGAGCTCAGAGATGGGTAGTACATATACATCCTCCCCTTCATCCATTTGCAGTCATGTCCTGGCTCGTTTCAGGTTTGCTGCCCGTCCTGAACATTGCTGTTTAATAGTATGGCTAAAGGAATGAGGACAAGGAAAGAGCAGGGTGCCTGTAAAGTCATGGAGGAGACATTTTCACATGACTGAAAGGCCTTTTTCTCCCTTTTTCTGATTCTTTCCTACAGTCTATGGACTGTTTTTATCTTTCATTTGTTTATTAATGGTGATGGCCATTGGCATTTAAAACAGAAACAAGAAAACACCCACATTTCGTATGATATTAAGCAAAAGCAATGATTCAGGGTTCATATATTTTAATAATGTTGGTTAAAGCAGTGTATGTGCATATTTCTTCATAAGCTATTGTGAATATTTATTTTAAAAACATTTTTCTTCATCCTAGCTACTTTACGACAGCTTTTATTTATTCTTCATCTATCACTGTGCTGGTGTTGAGCTTCTGCTTTTATTTCTGGAAAATCTAGTAGAGTGCTATTCTGTTTACTTGGAGAAAAACAGTATATTTCTGACTAATAGGCTGAAATAAAGCAATAAAGAGCCAGTGTCACAAATGTTCATAAAAGCAAGGTCTGTCAGCTGGGGAAAGATGTACTGCTGCTTTACTCCATGTTTCTGAACTGTTAGGGTTAAGTTCTGACTTAAGCACTGTGGTTTGGATTAATACTCATGTTTCTGATGTTAGCTAGAATCTGGTGCCTCAGGAAGGCGTGAGACATGGTGTTGTGAGTATTTACTGAATAACCAGCCCAGAAGCATGGTTTTCCTTGGGTCTGTTGGACAAAGATTTGCTTTTTATATTTNTATTTCACATTCAATGTAAATGACTTTCTGCTTTTACTCTTCATAGTGGGCTATAGAAACATTGTGTTTTGTGACAATTAATTTGGAGTTCAGTGATTCCCCCCACTGCCCCCCGAAAAGAAGGTGTCTCAGTTTATGGTAGTTTAATTGCGTGCATTTTCTGTTTAAAACAGAGTAGAGTGGCATCTTCTTTACCTTCTCTGTAGCTTTTCTTAATGTGTATTTCTAGCGTGTGCCCCCTTATTTGGTTCCTTTCATTTTGGCCTTTCATTGCCATGTAACGTGGGAGTAAGCTTAAAATGGTTTCAGGAGACCATTTCTTAATGTGAAGACTCTCCAGGGCTGTCAGAAATAACTAACAATTAATGCAAGTACCGTTCTAACGCTTGTTTGGAGTTGAGTCACACTCACGCTTGTAGCACGAATTTGTAGTACAGGGAAAACAGGCACCGTGTGCTTGGCGCTATACAGCTTCGGGTCTGAAGAACCATAAGGGAGATCTTAAGTGGGTGAAACCCAGGAGGAGGTAGTAAATAAAACAAGACTGAATGCTAATGAGTGTTTGGTATGAGAGAATTAAGCTGAGTAATCTGAGGAGGTGTTGAAGCAGAGGAAAACAAAACCAAAGTCAAATGTGTGCTTGAGACCATATGTGAAGGTTGATGGTTGTTTGGTTTGAAATGTATTACGAAAGCAAGCAGAGATGAACTGCGGTTACAATTGAAAATAAAGCACCTAAAATGTGGCTGAGGCAAGGCAGAATAACAAACCTCTAATTACCTTAAACTGCATGAGATAAACAACTTGTAAATAAATTTGAAACAAGTTAGGATTTTATCCCGTTTTAAGGAACAGTAGTTTTTAGAAGTGAAAATTACTATGTTCGCTTTATTTCTTGATTGCTTGGCTGAAGACAAATGGCTGGATTTTGCTCTCTGAGATCGTAAAGCTGCATTATGTGAGGAGTTGGTTATCCTGAAATTAGGAGAGAGGCATAACTTACTGGTACGAAGTGTAAGAGTTTCGTAGTCTGTGAATGAGTGTGATAATGCAAATACTTGGGAAGCTGCTTTAACTTCTAGACAGTGTTTTCAGAGAGAAGTATAGACTCACTGCTACAACAGTGGAAGCCATGAAAACCACCAAGGCTGAGATAAAAAGCCTGTGATTTATTTCCTTATCTTAATAGTCATGTGGTGATCCACACAAAGTGCTAGAGAATTCTAATTTCAAATGGATTGTTACTTTACTTGCACACTTTCTAAGTAATAAAGCTGAAATTATTTGTAACAGAGCTCAACTGAAGTATATGGATCTATACCAGCGGAGGATTTGTTCTTCAGGTTTCGTGTTCTGTATTCATCAGAACAATTGGGAAACTCTTATTTGCATAATATAATGCACTGGTCGTTTTGAGACCTCATTCCCAAACAATGTGCTAATTGGCACTGAAATAGTGCGGTGCGTGGTGGTGTCCCCTTGTGATTTGGAGTTACGGATGATCATATTTATTAGTGGCTTCAGAAATTAAACCTCTCATGCATATTTTAACTGTGCTTCTGTAAGGACTGAGTGAATAAATGCATCATATTTTGAACCACAGAGTTCAGAGAGGTTGTTCTATGTCACAAGATTTCTGGGCAACTTAGACTTGCAATGGAGCTTTCCTTGCAGGCTCTTGTAGTCAAGTTTTTGGAGCACTAGGATTGGGTTGCAAAGATGTGATAGAAGATACAATATGTATCCTGGTCTAGTTTTGCAGTAAACTAGAAAAAATTTAGCAACTTCTAATTGAAAAGCAAGATAGATACTTAGAAAGAGGAGCGCAGCATGTAGACAGATGCCCGAAACTTATGAACTGAGTTGCATTTCACATAGTTTTTCTTCGTGTTGTGTTGCCAAGATGCTATGATTTTATATTGACACTGCTTCACTGCACTGTTGAATTTTGGAAGGGGAGCTGGAAAGAGTTTGGACTTTTTATAGCTTAGTAAAGGACAATGAGCACTTCAGCGGTTTGGAATTTAGATTGAAAATTTTAACGGGATGTTCACAAGAAGCTCATCAGAGACACAAAATTGATTAAGACCTTCCTTCCCTCCCCCCTTGCCCCCCCATTTAGGTTTCTGAATCAACTTGATTAGATGAACTACTCTGTTCTTAACTTTTCAGATTTGCTCAGACTGTCTCCAGAGTAAGGAAGATGACATTGCGCTGGATTTCATTTGGTTCACATCAGCAATTTCATGACTGCGAGAACAGGGAGTGTGTTTTTCTTTCAAATTAAAGGTTACGTTTTGGTGAGGTCCCACACTCAAGGAGCGATTTCTCCAGCAATTTCTACAGTGTGCGAAATCCTAATGCGTAGTTGTGTGCCAAGATCGATGGTTGCTTTCCTGCTGCTGAAACTCTCCTGCCTCGGGACTCACATCATCCCTGGGCCAACTCTAACTTGAGAGACATCGAAGGTATAAAACTGGTGGGTAATTAGATGTTTTACTGATGAATATTGATTCAATTATATAATTTAACTATAATATCTGCAAATGGGAGTGAAGTGCAGAGTGAAAGAGGCATTGTAGGCCTGTATCTGTGAAACGTGAATTAATTCGAGTGATGTAGATGGAGAACGTTGGAGACTTCAGCAGTATTTTTGTGAGTGCTATATGCGCCTCATTTTAATTGCTTGATGCTATTCTGCCAAGCTGCATGAAATTAAATGAAAGGAAACATACAATGGAACAAACAGGAAATGAAATAATAAGTGGAGTAAGATGCCTCTGGAGAGAATGGCGAGGGATTTGCAGTAATATTCGAGAAGTTATTAGATGTGAGAGTCCCACCTGTGTGCTCCAGCAGCCTTGTTTTTCTCACACCCGTATAAAACCGCATCATGGAGAGGAGTGAAGGTGGGAAAGGCTGTATACATGAGAAGCAGGGGCTGGAAGCAGAGGCTTTCAGAGTGGGATACAGAACGAGTGTTGTGTTATACCTCTTCCTTCCCTCTTTCTGTATCCCTCACCACAGCAAGATTGGATTGGATGGGACATAACCATAACAAACAAAGGAACAATAATTTGTGAATATCTGAGTCAACAAAGTCTGGTTTCCTATAGTACTGTTTTCTCTTGAGCTATCTACCCAAGTTGATATCCATTATCCCCCACTCCTCAGTTGCCCTTATACTTCAGTACCTCTCATTTTCCTGTTTGTTCCAT
>VYZW01046063.1:23131-46415 GCA_013401315.1 Balaeniceps rex
TGAAAAAGCAAGGCTTTTACCTCCTAAGCGTGCTTTACAGTAGAGTTGTTGCTGCAAGTGTGCCTCTGTAGAGGCACCTGAAATACCTTTGAGCTCACTAGTTAACAGTGTTAGCAGCACAGTCACCACGGTGTAAAGGTCGGTGCCAGGTAACCAGGTTCATGCTCAAGAAGGTTCTTGGGTGGAGTTTGCTGTTTGTGCCGTGTGGTGTGCTGCCAGCTGCACCCAGGATTTTGAGGAGGCTGAAGAATCCATATTCCTGAGTTTGTTTTTCCACGGTAGGCTGACCACAATCATTCACGCTGTACGTAATTAAAGCACTCCATGTGCCTGGACGATGTTGCTGATGGCATCCCGTTGCTGCCTGTGACATACAGTGTTTGGTTTTTGTCTGCTTGCATTTGTGAAATGGCTTTAAGAGGATCCCAACCTGCTGAAGAAGGGGGGAGGCTGCTCCTTTTGGGGAGCTGCTGTCATGCCCAGGCAGAGGAGCTTCTCTGCGAGCAGGGAGGGGAGTCTGTAGCTGAAGCAGAAAGAGACTGTAGTGGGGAGCATGGAGAGTAGTGGCCTCCAAGAGGACTGTGTAGTGTTTGTTGCGATTCAGAAAGCTCCTGAATAATCAAATCAGGAAGCAGAGACCTGCCCTTGGAGGGGTTCAGTGGGCAAGGGAAGCGTAGAGTATAGTCCTTTCTTACTTCTGTTGTCTTCACTACTCAGTTTGAGTATTCTAGTTTTTTTTCTGATACAACCTAGCTTTCTTGAGCTTGAAGACCTAAGTCTTCTGCAGAGAACTTGTGGTCTTCTTTAGAAGGCTCAGTGTAATGTGATCCACCTCAAAGCTCTAGCCAACCTCAGGGCTCTTCTCCAAAACAGTTCTGAAAGCATCATCAGTTGCGTTTGCCTGTTCTCGTGGCTGCACTTTCCTGGTCTCATGATGGTGCCATGCTGATAGTTTGGAATCATCCTGCACTGTAGCAATTCTTACAGGCACTGCATCTTGCACTGTTAAACCTTGTCTTTTGTTCATTGTCATGCTTTTCTTCCTTCCTGATGCTCAACTCCGTGTCCTTGCAGACCAATCTGGAGGAACTTCCTTAGTAAGGAGCTTTCTGCCTGGTACTTTCCACTTACTTGTTTCTACTTAAGTAGTTTATCTGATTTATATGTCTTATACTTTTGCTGACTTTTTCCACTTTTTCCAGTTTAGCCTATGTAGTGCTTTGGCAAATGATTTATTAAAATCCAGATAGATTATATTCACATTTTTTGTGGGAATAAAATAGAAAAGAAAGATTTTGGACTAGTGTGACATGATCTGTCTTCTGTAATTAATTTGATTTCCTTTGTTTTCCATTCTTTCCTCAAGATTTGTCTGCTATCTGTAGATGACTGATCTGTCTGTACTACCAAAATGACTTTTTTCCCTCTGTCTTTCCTCTCAAATATAGGCACCATATTTGGTTTTCTTCAGTCATATGGTACTCTCTCATTTGATGGATTTATTTAATATCCATGCTATCAGCCTTGCAATTTCATGTACCAGTTCTTTCGGTGTTCTGTGATTAAGATTGTTCTGCCACCCAGACTTGACAGCAATAAGCTCTTTGAATTTTGCTTCCATCTCAGTAATTTCTATCTCTGAGAACTCATTCTTATTAGCTGTCATGTGTCTGGTCCACTGTTCAGCATCAGTTTGTTTTTTGAAAATGAGTAGAGAGAGTAATTTGTTTTGGGAGCTGTCGTACATTTCACATAAGGTCTACCCTACTCCAGTTAAGAACTTCACACTTCTTTCATGTGCTGGGTGGTGGTTTTTTTGGGTGGGTTTTTTTGTTTGTTTTTTTGTTTGTTTGTTTTGTTTTGTTTTTAATTAAAATGTGGCTAAAGGACTGTCTCATACTGTATATTCTCTTTACAGTCTGTCTGGTTCATTTTCAGCAATAGTGCCGTCGTCTCTGTATCTCATGCACTCTAAGGAGATAGGTGCCTGTGAGTTTTAGGACAGCAGCAGGAGTTCAGTTTCCCTCTTCCACGTATGAAATCTCTGTTTTACTGTTTCTTTTTACTGATCTCTTTTACTGTTACTCCTTCACTTAAAGTAAGTACCCAGTTGGGGCTGGACCCTTCTCTTACAAGACTTTCTTCCTTTGGGGTAGAGGCTGATTTAATAGCTCTGGCAGTGCTTCCTTTAAGAAATTCAACTTCACTGCACACATGTCATGGAGGATCTCTGCTTTTTTAATGTATTTGTGGAAGTAAAGAAAATGGCTGTGGGAGAGCAGAAGGATGATGTGGGTTGTATTGCAAATAGCAAATAAAACAATGACAGCAAGTGCATGCACCTCTGTAACAAGTACGATGGACTGCAGATAGATCTTTGCATTGATCTGAAGCTAGATACTTAGTTTAGCGTTGGGCCTTTCGTGACCTACTGTGGAAGAGGCCCAATATTTCTGAAATACTCCAGAGCAGCTCCATTGTCAGTGGAGCAGGTCACAAAATAAAACCCAGAATTTTAAAGTGTTTCTGTGGAAGAATTTGAATGCATTGATCTATCTTTCTGTTTTTTTTTAGAAGTCTAGCAATTAGAGGCTTTGCAGACTTTCAGTGTCAGCTTTTTCTTTCTGAAGAAAGTTCACACACAAAGGATGATCTGATCTTGGTGTGGGTGCAGAAACAGCATGCTTTTTCAAAAATTTTAGCCAGCTCTAATTGCTCCCTGCCAAGGACCTAGCTATACAGTGAGTCCTGAATTAATCTAAACTGCACCAGTCTAATTCTGTGTGGACAATTCATGGATGCTTTGTCACCTTCTGCAAGCAAATTAAACCCACAAACCACCAGGGAGGTGTTTTTAGTTTTCATCTGGTGTTTCTGTGGAAAAGCAGAAATTAAGAAAGGGTACCCTGCTTAAAAGGGCACAGAAACAATTCCATGTGGGATGCTGCAATTGCTAGCTTTACTCAAAGGTCTGTGTCTGCTGCTGTGTGCAAGATGCATTCACTGTAAACCATCCACTCTGGCAGCTGAAGCAGTTTGTGACCTGAGGAGGAGGAAGAGGACTTTACTGTAGTAGCCTGATTTTAAGTCAGGTTTGGTGTTTTCAGCATCATGCAGTGTCTGCCAATTGGCCTTTCTGCTCCTCCGGAGAGGGACAGAGGAAGATACAGAAGTGGCAGTGAGCAGTTACCGCTCAGTGTGAGAGGAGGTTGGGAAAGTAGGAATAAGGAGATAGTGCTGAGCGGTGGGAGGAAGATGACCACATCTTGTGTCCTGGCGCAGGAATACAATCGGGTTCCAGCTATCAGTGTGTGATCAGACTACAAAAGAAGATGGCAGAGCTGGCCTTGTGAAAAACCTGCTCAGTTATGGCAGGGTTTGGTAGCTCCACTGCTGTGAGATTCAGACTGAACTATGCTGTTCCTGAGTCATCTCAGCAGCACTGGTGTTTCTAGACATTGCCTGACCTTGTGAGCCCTGTTAGGGCCAGGTCAGGTCCATGAAGAGCTGCTTGGGTTTCTGGGGAGTTTATCAGGTTGGAGCACTAGACCCGAAATGAGTCCAGATTTTCATGCTATGCTGATGTTGAGTTAGCCAGTCTTCAATGAACTGGAGTGCTGAAGGATTCAGGACGGATCCACCTGTGTCTTTGCAGACACCACTACAGGTCTGTTAGGGCCAAATCAGGACAGGAGACGAGTCCGTGTGAACCAGAGCTGACTCCACGTGGATTGTGGTTTTGCTCAGAAAGCCACACCTTTTTCCATAATACCTTATCATTAAGGTTCAGGTACCCTAACCTCAATTTTATTGGAGAAAATGGAGATTAATTCCAAAAGTAACAGGCTGGGGAAAGCAGTGTTCCCAGAGCAAACCGCACACACTGTAAAACAAAGGCACGTTGGATTAGCTGGAGCTGCATCTGCAGTAGGTGGCTGTTTTGACTTACAAAACAAGACTTGTGTGTGTGTATGATGTTTTTTTTTAGATGACATTCAATATGTTTATGGAAGAAGTCTTCTGATAGGTAGAGGTGAGCCTACAGGAAAAGTTTTCAGATACATGTTTTTAGCTATCTGTTTTCTTAGTATTCAGGAGAGGATACGTGTGTATTATGTACCATGATCATGTTATACAAATGCTAGGTAGGCTTCAGGTGTTCTGCGGCTTGCTTACTGGGAGCCAGCAGAACTTAATGGCATTTTTCCTTTTTTCACTATAGATGCAATCTCTTTCTACCTTCAAGATCATCTGAGAAAGCAGATCTAACTAGCTCCCTACTATTGCATGCCCATTGACAGTCCCCTTGATCTCTGACTCTCCCCGTTTCACACCAGATTTCTGTCTTCCATTGTTCTGCTCTACAACTGGAGATTGTTGTAGGGTGTTGGGAAGTTTTACATCTGTGGTAAAAGTGAGCATGAAGAATAGATGATTTGTGGATGCAGAAAGAATGCAGTTAATTGTTTTCCATTTGAGTATCAAAGAACAGTCTCATCCTGTAACACACACTGGAGACATACCCCTTTAAGCGTGAGTTGAAGTCCTTGCTAAATTTCTACATTTGCTTTCTTCTATTCTGTCCATATTGCCTCAGCTTCGTGTGGGCTGAATTTTAGCAACTGCAGTTCGGTCAATTTTAGAGACTTAAAGCACGGAGGACAACTACTAGATTTTATAACCTGTATAACTGGGTGTTGTGGTTTTGTTTTTTTTTTTCCCCCCCTGTTGGTGGGAGGAAATGGTCGAGCAGTGTTATAAACACTACTAATGCTCAGTTTCTGGAGTGGCACTGGATTTGATAAAAACCTTGTAAGAAATCCTGCAGTTTAACTCTACAGGATTCAATAGAACTATGAGGTTGATTTATGTAAACAGTATTTGAAAGGCTGGAGAGGATGACCGGCAATGTTTGTTCTCTTTCATTAAAGAAGAATCAACAGCAGGATGCAGAACTTAGTGTTTTGCGATTCAGAATTTTCAGGCTATGGTAGCAAATTAGAAGATCAAATTACAGCAGTGCTTTGATTTAAAAAACAAAACAAAAAAAACCCCACCCAAAACATATGGAAAGACGGTACTGTAGGATATTATAATTTCCTTTGTCTGAAAATATCACTTTGATATATAAGTGGTATAATTTATGAATGAGAAGCTGCCGAGTTGTATTTATATTAGTGTGAGAATTTAATTTCTCTTCCGGTTTTGTTTACTGGAGGCCATCACAAGCAGCTCTGTGTGTGTGATAATGACTAATAGGGTGGCCGTTGTTGGTATATGTATATTGAATCTCTTAAAGCTATTAGTTTAAATGCTTTAGGTTTATTATTAAAAATGTAGAATTAGATTCTTGCTTAGATAGATAACAAACATAACCTCAAGGAAATAAAATATTTTGTAACATATTAGAATCTTATGGATGCTTAAACTAAAACTGTGTTTGCAAACAAGTTTTTTTTAAATCTGATTAGCTCTTAGTTGAAGTCTCTGCTCTGTAATGTTTGGATTGTCAGAGACCACAGGGAATACCTCTTTCCGTTATAATTAAAATTGAACAGGGGCATGTTTATGTTACATCTTTGAAAGCCCCTCTTTGAAAGCCTGCAAGAGAGCTCCCTTCAGCAAGGGAAATGCTGTAGGCAAACGTAGTATATATTGATACAAGAATTTGTTTTTTAACGAAGAAAGCTTAGAGACCAAAGTTTGACAACAGCAGAGATGATAACTGAAATGACGATTTCTTAGGCAAATGCACTAACCTGAAATCTATATAATTGGTCACGACATGAGCGCAATAAAATAAAGATTAAGAATCACAAAATCTCATCAACCGCAAGCTCTGCAGTGGTTGGCGGGAAAGGGGCTGTGTGGAGCAGAGTGGATAATTATTCAGACGCCTGTGATCTCTCCAGCACAAACTCTGTTCAGTGCTGCCACTGAGGTCAGCATTTTTTAGCCTTTTTCAGTCTTGCTGCTGTAAATGCACTTGAGAAATCGTGGTTATATTGTGAGGGTGAACAGGTTTTAAGTTCAGTAAGCCATTCCCCCCATCCCTAAAAGCTAAAATGAAGTGTTTTTCTTTCTGGTCCTATTTTGAGAGAGCGGAATCTGTTCTGCTGCTCCTTAACATCCCCAGAGCTCTGCATTGCTGTCACGAGGGCTGTTTTCCTCTCTTGCCCCACTCTGATATGTAATTCCTTGTGGGTGATGCCACGACATTTAACTTCTGCCTGAGATTTGAGAATCTGGGTATAGTGTTCAGTCTCAGTTTCTTTCCAAAAACTTCGTGATGTTGCACCTGGATGCTGTTTGGCATTGCACTGGGTGTCCCTGGAGGGTTTTGAGGGTGGGAGGTTGCAGTGGTGGCCTCTGGGAGAAGAGGCCAGGGGCTGCCATGTGCTGGACATGGCCAGCTCCAGTGGACCCACCACAGGACACAGCTGAGCCCATCAGCCACGGGTGTTGCAGCTCTGTAAAAAACTATTTAAAAAGGGGGCAAAAAATGCCAGACAGAGAGAGGAGGAGGGGAAGAGTGTGACAAAGAGCAGAGGGAAACAGAGGTCAGAGAAGAAGGAGGAGGAGGAGGAGGAGGAGGAGATGCTTCATGGTGCCTGAACAGATACTCACTGCAGCCTGAGGAGGAGCCCACGCTGGAGACAAAATGTTTCCTGAACAACAGCAGCCTTTGGGGAGAGCCCCCACCAGACCAGGGGAAAACAGTGAGAGGAAAGGGGTGGTGGAGAGGAACCACTGTGTACTGACTGTAATGTCCCTGTCCCCCTATTCCCCCTGTGCCGCTCAGGGGTGGGAGGGTGGAGGATCTGGAGGAGTGAAGTTGAGTCTGGGAGGGAAGGGAGGAAGGGTGTTGCTTAAATGTTTGTCTATGTTTTTCTTGGCAATAAATTGAATTAATTTTGCCCATGTTGAATCTGTCTCACCTGTGAAGGTAATTGGTAAGCAATATCTCTGCTTTTATCTCCACCCACAAGCTTTCTTATCCTATTTTCTCCCCCCATCCCACTGAGGCAGAGGAGGAGTAAGCAAGTGGCGGGGTGGGCATTTGTTTGCCAGGGTTAACCCACCACAAGCTTAAAATTCTGGAGGAAGAGGCAGATACTGCTCTGCCTTCTTATGGCAAGAAACTTTAGGTGTATATTATACCACTTGTTGCATGTTAGGAACACTTATTCTGTGAAAAGCAACAGCAGCAGAGATCTGGTTGAATTCTTTAAAAATGTCAGCATGAAGTAGTCTTGTACTGTTTTAAATTTCAATATATTTTTGTTTTATCTGGAATTTTGCTTAATCTAGATTATCTCTCATCTTCCCCTATTATTGTGGGTAGTTGAGAAATCAGTCCCATGGCCAGGCAGGGCTATGGGGAGCTGGAGACCGGCACTGCTGCCACATTGCTGGGGCTGGGACTGATGGCCCCAGGGGGCTGACATGGGGTCCTGGGGCCTGGGCAGGGTGGGGTGAGCTCCAGGGGGCTGGGCAGGGACAGTCGGGGCTGGGGGTGCCCTTGGGGTCCTGACAAAGCCTGTCTAATATTTTGATGATGTTTGTGACAAAAGATTTGTAGCAGTTTAAAAAAACTAATTCTGTTGTAAAGTTGCACTGACTTCAGTGAGCTTATGGGTGGCATTAACCCTGCAAGTATCAGTTTGCATGATTTGGACTTTGATTTTTAAGAGGTATTTCTCATAAGTTCAGTATAAAGCAGGATGAGACATTAGGGATGTTTGCAACACGAAACAGATGGCTGTTTCTTTGGAGGAAGCTAGTCAGAGAATTGCAACTCTGTCTAATTAAGCAGTTGACAGGTTGAGTCATCTTTTCTGAGCAGTCTGCAGCAAAATTTAAAATCCTAATCCTGGAAATAGTTAATTATAAGCATCATTTTGGCCATGCAAGTTGCTTCACTGAACTGAATGGGATCTCTCCAGTGATCAGTCACATGTGCTGAAGTGTTTCCAGGATTTGCATCTTTAATCTGTAAAGATTTAGAGTATGGTTTTTCAAGCTCAGGCATGTCAAAGCTCAGGCGGTCTACTTTCTGTTGACTTTCTGTGATACTGAAGGCCCTAAAACCGCAGTCGTGGGAAATATGTAGACACTTACTTCACTCCCACAAACTTCAGTAGCCTAAGCCCACTTTGGTGCTAGTTTCCAGACAGTGCACCACAGTGGGTTATTAAGTGCTCAGCTCTTGAGGTTCTACCCTTAATTGCTGAATGTGCGGTTTTTTCAAAAGTATTTTTGTTTCTAGCAGGACTTTCAGTGGCACCAGGACAGGTCAGCTGTCTAACCACCAGGTTTTTGAAAGGAGGATAGACATATAAAATTACTAAAAATGCTTTTAATATCCACCAGGTGCCTCTGCATCTTGTGAGCTCAGTTAAAAGTTTGAAATGATATTAAGCCCAGGTAACTTCCAGCATTTTGGGGAGATTTGACTTTGATAAAGATTTTGAAACAGCCCTGAAAATGTTTGTTGAGGCAGAAGAGGTGTTGCTTCAGTTTTGGCAAGGGAAGGTGGTTTGCTCATAGCAGGAAGCAGTTATGGTATAGAAGAAGGAAGAAAAAACCATGAACTTGTCTTTTCTGTTCTTCTTTTCCTTTGAAAACTGTAGGTGTATCCATTAAAATACATCAGGTTTTATCTTCCTCATTTTGAAATGTACGAATTCAAAGTAGCAGCACTTAAACCTTTTGCTCCTAGTTTCAATTCTAGAAATACTTGTTTGAAGGACCGTGTACTTGTACCTCTTTCTGCTTCATGTTGCTGAGGACAGAATGACAGTAACACTTAACATTTTCTATCCACATGAGGAAACATCAGCATTTCTCTCTTATATTATGGATGATCATAATGAGTAAAGTGGAGGTTGAGGTTTGCTGAATTATGAAACATAGCTGTTTGATCTTGTATGAGTTTGTTGATCTGATTTGTAGTGGATCAAAAAAGGGCCATTTCTCATTATTTTGTGCTTTCCTAGACGACATATTTTGGTATAGTTGAAGTGTGCTATTACTATAAGAAGTATGGAGAAAGCCATGGGTTTTCTGTCCTCTGGCAGTATGTCTAAAATCAAAAGGAACCATTAAAATTAGCGTGTGGTGGTATATATTCTAATCTATGTAAAGGTTTTGTTTTGAATAGGTGCATTTCAAATTGTCTCTAAGAACAGAAAAGCTTTTAATAGAGGGCTTCTGCTTACCGGTGTTGATTTTTTTTATTAACAGGTTGTTGCTTAACGTTATAATTCATAGTTCATTGATATAACACTGTCAAATGTTCTGCAGTGCTTTCCACAGTTTAACAAAACAAAATCTAAGGTATTGCTAAGGGACTGGTATCTGTCTCTAGAGCAACTAGGTGAGAATTACTGCAGAGATGTATCTCTTCAAAGTACCCAGCCTTCTTGGTGAAGTGCGGATATATTTGATAAAACTATACATTTCTTCACCTTACTTTTGTTTTTATAAATGTCTGTGTCTTGCTGCTTAGTTCTTCTAAATGTGAGATGTAGGAAATGGAACAGATGTTTGGATAACTACTTCTCTAGCTCATGAAAGAAATGCGTAAAGTGGTATTTTCATTGTTATAATGAAACTATCATTACATTTGCTTGTGAGGTTTGAATTGGGTTCTTAACAGGAGCATGTTCAACAGGCAAAAAAAAGAATTAAATGGCATAAAACATCATGTGATGTTCGGATAATGAAAAATGTATCACTTAACAGTGTTTGCATTATTCAGAGTTATACACATACAAGTGTCTGCTCTAATCCCTCGCCAGTGTGTTGTCTTGGTAACCAGCTACCTGCACACCTGCTCAGCTTTGCAAGTGAGGGAAAATGGATGGTTATTGGCCACAAATATATTGAAATGGAATATAAAAATCTAGCAGAATATTAATATTTAATAAGGCTGTGCCTTCTAACTTCAGTGTTTAGTCTCTAGCAGCAAGTTTTATACCTGAACAAAAAGAGATTTGACATCATTTGTGTTGCTTCTTTCTGCAAAGCAGGGAGAAGTCAAATTCAAATTCATACCTAAAGATCCTATAACGCAAAGAAAGAATATCAGCGGTGAGTATATTAAAATAATATCGTGTTATGCTAGTGGCAGTCTGTTGAGTTAATGTTTTGGAGTAACTAATAACTGTTGAGGAATTAATCACTTTTCAAAACAGTTCCTGTTTGTGACTGAACTAAATTGCCAGTTCCGTACAGGTACTGACCTGAGAACCAGAAACTGAGGATGAAGATAAAATGCTGGTAGGGCTGGCCCTGAAAATATCTTCTGCTTTGGCTGAACTTCATTGGCAGATCTCTACCTTAACTTGAAATAATTTCTCCTGGTACAAATACAACCTTCTGCTGAATCCCAAGAACTTAACACTGGGACTTTAGGAGGTGGTAAAGAAGGCATAGAGGCTTGTGTGAGCTTTTTGTTCTTTAAACTCCAACTTTATGAATAACTGCTAGAAAAATGGGATTTTTCACTGACTAGTATTTCATAACTAGATCTAGAGAAATCTAAAGAAAGCAAAAAGGTGAGTAAAATACCTAAACAGGTGAGAACAGGTATCTCAGTAGTCTTTTGGTGCAGAGGCACCTGGTGCACAATAGCAGCCAGAAATAAGCCAGAGAAGCTATGGGATTGTGATATGTATGATGCTATCTGCAAACTGATTGTACCCCACTAAGAAATGTCTTCCTAATGCACGGCCAGAGTGAGCCTGCACTTACTGACTGCTGTAGTTGTAAACCTTTGCTGATAAATATATATACACATAGATATGTATAGTCACAGATGACAAATAAAATGTTATAATGCTGAAAAGGGCAACTACTTGAAGTTAACCAGATGCTTATTTAGATTACAGATTGTCTACAGGCTATGATAATGCATGACACTCCAGTATTTCCTAAGTCAAGGATATTCTAGACATCCGTTCATACAGTGTTACATACAGTTCTGAAGGTAGAGAGGAGGCCTGGGCAAGATTTTGAATCACGGGACCACATTACTTTAGAAGGATTTCTCCTTGTAGTACAAAAATGGGATGCGTTCATGCCTTTGTTTATTCTTTCAGTTCTGTTCTAAAATATTAAGCATTAGGAAATGAAAAGTTATGCAGAGTTAGAAGACCAGCTTTTTTTTAAAAAGCAGCCTGAACCTGTATTCACGTTAAGGTGTAAGTGGTTTGTTCTAATAACTACCCTGGTGCTCCTTTAAAAATGCCCATTACGTCATTTGGTTTTGTAATGCAGGGTCTTACATAAATTTCTGGTACAAAGAGTTGAACTGTGTGATCTGGTAAGGTGGAATGCAGCTTCCAAAAAAGGGCAGGAAATTTATTTTCTAAATTATGTGTAAACATCTTTCATTCAAAAGCTAGTTTTAGTCTTATTGTTTCTCTTCATATTTCAGTAGCCTTGACAGCATGCTAGGTACTGCCCATGCAGAGGAAGACAGTTTCATTGCCCTAATGTATAGATCCCATTGTTTTTGCCATGTGTCTTGTGCAAATGAATCATCGCAGGAAGAGTTTCAAACTTGAGCTATACTTACTCCTGTGCTTGCTCAGAAGTTTTTACAAGATCTGTGATCTAAGATGGACTGGATCTTTTTTTAGGATTGTGTGTGTGGGTATGTGTGTCATTTATATACATACACAAATATAAAAATTGAGTCCTGCAGATTTCACATGGCTAAGGTTAGCTATTAATACAGGTCTTGAAGGGTGAATCTAATGTTATTCTATTGGCGGTTCTGAAAGCTGAGAGTCATGACAGTTTTATATGAATTGTGATTTTCTTTCCTTTTGTAATTCTCTGATACTGTAGAAATATACTTGTTCAGATGTACTGCTTTTGGCATTAGCTTGGTAGGCTTGGAAAAGTGAAAGGACAATTTTGATTGTATTGTGCTTTATGGTATGTGGTAACAAGCCCAAAGATTTTGTTAAATTTCAGATTTACACCTCAGGATAACCAGATTGAAGTGGTTTTACTTTCACAGGAATGCGAACTTCATAAAATGACATCATTTTGAAGTATAAATTCAAACCCTGTAGTTCAGAAGTATGAGAAAGCATTGCTTGCGCTTTTAGATTGGTTACTCCATCTCAGCCGTATGGGAAAGGTGTGTGCAACAGTGAATCTAGTTAAAATTACACCCTTAGTCATCCTACTCCCCTCTACTAAGACCTGGTGAGACACAGCTGGAGGGTTGGGTCTAGTGCTGTCTTTCCCAGTACAAGATACGGACTTACTGGAGTGAGTCCAGCAAAGGACCACGAAGATGATGAAAGGGCTTGGAGCATCTGACATACAAGGAGAGTCTGAGAGAGCTGGGAGTGTTCAGCCTGCAGAAGAGAAGCTCAGGGGGCTCCTACCCATGTGTGTAAGCACCTGATGCGGGGGGATTAAAGAAGATGGAGCCAAGCTCTTCTCAGTGGTGCCCAGTGACAGCATGAGAACCAACGTGCACTAACTGAAATATAGGAAATTCTGTTTGAATGCAATAAAAATTTATTCTTTAAGGGTGATTGAACACTGGACCAGGCTGCCCAGAGAGTTTGTGGCATCTCCATCCTTGGAGATATTTGAAACCTGACTGGACGCAGCCCTGAGCAACCTGCTGTAGTTGACCCTGCTTTGAGCAGGGGGTTTAGACGAGGTGACCTTCAGAGGTCCCTTCCAACATGAACGATTTTGTTAAATTAGTCAGAAAGACATTGGTAATTGTTTGTACCAGTTCTGTTTACCCTTTCCTCCTGTTGAAGCATAAGCAGTTTATCTCTCACGTTAATGGAGTGATGGTGGTCACTGTTAATGTAACACCGGCATCCAAAGGTGATGTTTAAAGACAAGCATGTACATTAAACAAACACCTGTTTCCAAAATGTATTTGGATGACGTGCTTAAACTTCAAGGTCCTTTCATTCCTAAAAGCTGAGTGTATACTTGCTTCATTGCTAGGTCAGGGCTTAGGAAATCAGGCTCTCCGGCACGCTGAAATGAATCCCCTCACATGCGCACCCGCAACGCGCAAAAAGCATGGCAGTGCTGCACGTGGAGGCTTTGGGCACAGGTGTGTGTCTAACTCCCTCGGCTTTCGGAAATTCTAGTTATTATCACCAGAGGACATTATAAATTCCCTTCCAACAGCACTCTGTCTATCTGCTGGGTGAAGTAGGCAGGCAGGGTTTTGGAGACAGCCAGCCCCGAGATGTGTCCAAAGGTCTTTTTTTTCTGTATTCGGCTGAACTATTTCTGCCTGTATCTTTAATGAAAATGTGAAAGCTTTTAAAAATGTTTGTCGATTATAAACTGCGGATGTCAAGAGTCAAGGTAAACAGTGAAATAAAAGGGCAATATTTAAGGGCTGTATTTTCAGAACCAGCCTCTCTGCATATGTTTCATCCCCAGCCTGTAATCATCAGCAGCTGTGAGGGAGAGGGGATATGAACGTTATTATTTTAGAGTACAAACCTTGTTCTGAATAAACCCTTTCTTGCAGATGTGTTTCTGGGCACCAACAGAAAATCTCATTGTGAAGTGTTAGCACCATTTTATTATGCAGGATTGTCGTTGACAGTGCACTATGGAAGGGAGCAATTTGCTTGTGTAAGGGTAGAATAAAATGCCTTCAAGGTTAAAAAAAAAAACAACAAAAAACCCAAAACAGCAAAACAAAACCCAAGTCATAACAAAAGCCAGAAGTACACTGTCTAGAATGCTGCTAGTGACAGAAATTAAGTAATTTTGTGCTAAGGTGGAAGTTAGGGGTGCAGCTTCAAGAACACATATTTTCACTACAGTACGCTTTGAAGTACCAGTGTAAATGTAGAAGTGACTAACAGCTCCAGGGAGGCCGTTTTGGCAAATCAAGATTAATTTGCTTCCCACACTGCATTGCATTGCTGAGTATGACTTCCTGTGCAGTATTGCTCAGATTTTAGAGCATGTTGTGATTATTTGAGCATTTTGCTGGATCCGTTTCTGGACTTTTGAGCGTATAACCTCTAGGAGTAACTTCAGATGCACTTTGATCCCAAAGAGAATGTCTCAAGTGACGTATAATGGGGACAAGCATATGGGCATTACTTTTGCTTCTCATTACATCTTTGTTGTGTGGTTGTTTCAGAAGCATGAGAAGGTACTAGTAATTTTTCATAGGTTTTGTATATACTGTGTACTGACAGCTTTACCTGTAAAGAAGTTGCTAATCATGCTCTAACATAAGGCCTTCCTGAAACAGTTACGTAAGTCTAAACTAGTTTCCTTCAATATATTTTAATCCATGTGATAATACTTCTATTAATCAAAACTCTGAGGATTAAATTTGGTGGTTGTGTACGGAAAACTGAGATATAGGAGGGGGAAGAACGGCCTGTGTGCAGTAATTTTGGTCAGTGGTTGCAGACAGCAGTGCAGCTGCGAAGGTCAGATTTGACAGAACCACCTCTGTACCTATTTTCCATTGGAGCAATTGATGTGAAGGAAGTGAGATTAGCCTTTAACTTTTGTATGATGTCAGCAGCATATTAAAGCACGTATTTATGTTTCTTCCTGTTACCAAGACATTAGAGAGATAGGTGGTAACCACCAAATTAAAGCAGTTTTTCAGGGGTGGCTGCACATCAGCTGGTTCCTGCACTGGGGTTGGGTGCTGGAGCAACACGTCCCGTTAGCTCTGCAGCCATCATCTCCTCCCTTCTGACTGAATGCTCCTCTGGTTTTGGGACCTGCCACCCCAAACCCAGACAAGTAAGGGTGAGGCTGGTTTGGATGTTACTAATCTCCTAGTCTACCAGATTGTCAGTGTATATGCATAAGGCCAGGACGTCTGATTCCTTCTTTATTTCCAGTGAGTTAAATTTGACGTTGCTGCCTGAAGAGTGTTTATTTTCTTTAAGGAGAAATGCTTTTGAAAAAACAGTTTGTTTTTCAAAGATGAGATCATGAGTGAAAATAACACTGCAGCTATTTTACCACTGATTATACTGATAGGCTTTCTATCTTTTCTTTGGTCATCACTGTGGTAAATTTGTTAGGATTAAAAATGAAATGATCAGTACAATCTAAAAAAGAAAAAAGACAGTTATGGGTTTGTTTAAAGAAAAAGGACAGTTATGGGTTTGTTAGAGTCTATGGGCAAAGCCTGAGTGAAATGTTGAAGGAGAGTAAGTTTTATACTGTTAATTCTAGAAGATCTTTGGTTTGATTTTAGGACCAAGCTAGATTTCGATTTTATTGATACATCTTGAAAGCAGACAGCACAGATGAAGCCTTTATGAGTTGGTCTACTTATTTTACTGTAGTTGTGGTGTTCTCTGCACTGCTTCCCTCTCCATGTCCATTTGGAAAACAGTTGGTATAAATCACTGGTCGTATGAAGGAAGCAAAAATGGCATTTTCAAATGAAATTTAAATGTTTCAAAATGTTCATAGTTTGTGGAAGCCCTCCACTTTACGTTACGAGGATATACTCAATTATAAATGTTAGTTATGTTGATCTGATTTAATATTTTTATGGGATATGCAGTTTTTATTAGCAGACCTTGAGAAAGCATGAAACAACCCCCATGCACACTTTCAGATTAGCATATAGTTAAAATCTAATTAAGGCAATAGCCATTATACAGGGTTATAATTTACAATTTAAAACAATTGCCTTGTAAATCAACTAAATATGCATTAAAACAAACAAAAAAAACCTTAGCAATTCTTGACCTTTTAAAATCGGAGTAATCAATCCAGGCTTGTTTTCTGCTTTAATGCATCCTGGCACCTCAAGTTTAAATGCCAAATGGTGTTTCTTTTCTCTCGTGTGGGTCTGAGGACATTTGTTGTAGAAGTTAAGCAGAATGACAGCTTGCTTTGTCTGATGGGTAGAGCTCTTGACTGTGCTGTTTTTACTTTCCTCCATAATAAGTCATTAATAGAAATTCACTGGCCTGCAGGGCAGAGTTAATTTGTCACAAATATTGGGTTGATGTAACAGGAATGGAATGCAGTAGAACAATAGGGAGGGATTTTTTTCAATGTGGGCTCTTTTTGACTTGGTGATGTCAAACATTTTCCAATAAAGAAGTTCTGTCTTAACACAGTGAAATTTCCTTGCTTTTAAGTAATCATGCTGTGTTTGAAAAAGTATGTTTGCTGCTGTATATTTAAACAAAGAGAAGATTTGGAGTTGTTTTTTTTTCCCCCTTATGTTTCTGTATTGCATAGTCAAATATTTCAATGCTGTTGAAAATATTTTTTGCATATGAATCAGTGTTTCTTAAGAGTTGCTGTTAATCAAGTATCTATTCTGAGAGGAAATATTTTTACTTACTTCGGGTTTGTTGTTGTTGTTATTTCCCAGTTAGAAAATGTGATTTTCTTTTTTAGGATTTAAATTACCCAGATTTCACTCTTAAGGTGCTTTTTCCTCAATTTGAATAATTTGAGTCTAATAGTATCATTTTCAAAGCCAGAAAATGCTCATAACAGGAATAATTTTTGAAAAGAAGGAAAAGATGCAAATAACATAATGCAAAAATTGCAAAGCAAGACTAGGACCTACGGTAATTTCTAAAGAAAGTTTATTCAGGTCTTACATGCAACAAGTAAGTTGTTTCTGAACTTGCTCTCCTGATTTAGTAGCTAGTCTTTTAGATCCTACATTTTTAATTGGCTAAGTGAAGGAACCCTGATTATTTTCTGAGTTGCTAAATTAGTGTAAGCTGTCAGAATTGCAGTGTTGATATACTGTTATTTAAATTGATATTCCATATAAAACTTTGCCATTTTTTAAAGATTAAATCCTTATTTTTGTCATGCTGATGAGAGGGGCATTTTTTTAACCTGGCTGTGTTTAAAAAAAATAATTGTCGTGGTTTAGCCCCACTCGGCAACTAAGCACCACGCAGCCGCTCGCTCACCCTCCCCCTCCCCGGTGGGATGGGGGAGAGAATCGGAAGGGCAAGAGTAAGAAAACCCACGGGTTGAGATAAGAACAGTTTAATAATTGAAATAAAATAATAATAATAGTAATAATAATAATGATAATAATAATAATAATAATTGTAATGAAAAGGAGAACGAGAGAGACAAACAAAACCCAGGGAAAAGAAAACAAGTGATGCAACCGCTCACCACCTGCCGACCGACACCCAGCCAGTCCCCGAGCAGCGATCGCTGCCCCCCGGCTAACTCCCCTCGGTTTATATACTGAGCATGACGTCATATGGTATGGAATAGCCCTTTGGTCGATTTGGATCAACTATCTTGGGCTGTGCCCCCTCCCAACTTCTTGTGCACCTGGCAGAGCGTGGGAAGCTGAAAAAGAAAGTCCTTGACTAGTCTAAGCATTACTTAGCAACAACTAAAACATCAGTGTGTTATCAGCATTCTTCTCATGCTAAATCCAAAACACAGCACTATGCTAGCTACTAGGAAGAAAAGTAACTCTAACTCAGCTGAAACCAGGACAATAATATATTTTGTCGTTGTTGTTTGGAGAGTTGTCATCTTTCATCTCATCCATCTGTGATTTAAATACTTAAGATCTTTGAAAAACTTTTTATATACCTTAGAACAAAGGTTTTGTTTGTGATGTGAGGTCAGAAAGCAAGTCTGTCTCATCTAAAATGGCAGACACTGTGTCTGTGCTTAGTGCGCAGATTGTCTCACATAAGAAGTTATACCTTAAGTGGTTATCAAGGAGATGGCAGCATGTTTTCTGCTGTCTTCATTCCAAGCTGTATTCATTGATAGGAAGTAGGAATGCAGCTGTAGTTTCTAGCACTGTGTGTGAGGTAGAAATGTAATGTTATCTGAAATGAGGTGCAAGTTCCTTGGATAAAGGCATAGACTGTCCATTGTAAAATTGAGCTTGAATTTATTGCCTGTAGTTAGCACTTGACAGACTTTCGAGCCTCCCTAAAATGAAGACGAAATGGAAGAGAAGATCTGGTAGGAAATCCTAGGGTCTGTTGTTGAGCCAACTGAAGCTGATCCAACGGTGGTGAAAGTTTGTTGTAGGGTAGTTATTTGTGTTGCTTACAAAAGAAAGAAGCAAACTTGGTCTTTCAAACATAAATTTCAATTTCTGTAAAGCAGAAGTACCTATTTTCAGGGGGAAGAATTGTGAAGAAAAAATGGTACTGCCGTCATAATACTGAAGATGTCCCTGCCCATGGCAGGGTGGTTGGACTAGATGGTCTTTAAAGGTCCCTTTCAATCCAAACCATTCTACGATAATATGTAAGTGAAGACATGGTATGTACCTAACTTCAGCTTAAACAGATCATCAAAATGGCCTTGTGAATGTTTTCAGTTGGCAGTGTCTTACACCTCTTTGGATCTCAGCCTAAGGTGGTAACAAAAGGAAAAACAACCAGTAAATTTTACTTCAGAATTGTAGTGAGACAAAACAAATTATATAGCTTGATATTGGCTTGCACATATATAAAATTCTGCTATACTATACACTTCAATTATAAGAGGAAAAGAGAAAATGTTTCTTTTCAAGAAGGTTTGATGAAAGGGTGAAATGTTTAGAGAATACTTCTAGCCCAAGAGTAACCATTACAAGTTTTGATAGTACTTGAAATATTCCCCTAACTATGCTTTTATTTGTTGCTTATTATAATCTGTGTTCTTGATGGTAATTCTGTAAGACAGGACCAGAAGATGACATGCCTTCCCACTGCTTGATATAAATCTCCTCTGATACAAAATGACTTGAGCTGCAGTGAACTTAAATGCTAATACTGAAGACATCAGGCAACCTGCTGTTTAGTATCAGAAAGTTTTAACTTTGGCTTACTCCCACATCTTCCTTGTTCCACTGTAAGTTAAATTGGCACCTCACCATGACTAATGACAAAAAGCTGTTCCTATTTGCAAACAAGGGAGTTGTATCATCAAAAAAGTCACTAATAACAGGCATTGCACCAAGTCAGTGCATGCAGTGTAGTTCAGGCTTCAGTCAGTTAATGAATAACCCCAGTCCTGCTGAAAGACAGACATAAAAATTATTAAATACTTTTGGCTATATGGATGTGACATTCTGTCTTTAGAGGAGACAGTCAGTATTTTTCTCAGGTTCTTAACCTGCATAATGTCAGAATGTATTCTATATGTAATATTGAATATTATATTACATAATTATTTTCTACAATACATATTTATCTTTTCATGAATTACTTTTACTTTGAAAATAATGACCTTTCATTGATAAGGTATCTGAGCTTCCTTCCTTTCTCCATTCCATGAACTTTTATGTAATGAACTGAAGTAAATTATAATTAGTCTTTCATTTAAGCCTTTCAGAGGCTTAAATGGTCTAGCTTGTTCTCCCATTTTCATCCAATCAACAGAAGAAAATTTTTATGTCTTTACCTTCCTGCTAGAAGTCTGATCCTGCTGAATAATTCTGTTTCTTAAACTTTGCAGGATTTAGATGATTGGCTAAGTGTGGGAGGATACACGAGACATGCTTCTTAGGTGGGGCAGGTGTAGCTCATCCATAGTGAGCTGCCTTGAGTCCCTTCCACCTGTGGAATGAGGGCATCTAATCTGGATCTGTCTCCACAGTAATTCAAAGAAAATGCTGAAATCAGGCAGTGCATCTGGTGGGGAAGTTCAGGCCTCCTAATGGAGAAGGTGAAGAAGGGCTAAGGAAACACGAATTTCTGCTTTGTATCCAGTGGGGTATTTTGTAGTTCTTGATTTGAAGCTGTCATTTTCTTGTTCAACTACACAAAGCAGGTATAGTCTGACACTAGAAGACTGCCTGTTTGCATGCCCTCAATCCATATTACTTTGTTCTCTTTATCATTGAGGTACTAACTTCATAATAAGACTGAAGTCGTTACATCTTAAGTCCTCCATCCCCTCTTTCCCACAGCCTATTTTTCAGTCAGCTGTTCCTAAATCCCATCATTTAGAGTCTATAGATGTATGTGAAGTTGGGGGTTAGGCAGAGTCCTGACCCACCACTGATCACAGAGAGATGCTGATGACTTGCTCAAAGGTAATGCTCTATTCTGACTCTGAGCAGGAAAAAGAAGGTCCATCTCTTCCAAGAAGGAGATTCTTTAAGTGAATTGAGAATTCTGTGGTGTGCTTCTTCGTTCATTTGAAAAAGCTAGTTATAGTCCTTGGCTAAACTAGTTGTAAGGCTGATTTATTTGTATTTCTGTTATTCGTCTGATAGGGCACTAATTTTATATTAAAATTATATCCTTGGTTTACACTGGGAGATTAAAAAAAAGAAGTTTTGAAAGTATAATGAGAATCTTCCAGTCTGTTCCTTCTTTCCTACTTTTCTTGGATTTTACATGTGAGTTGTATTGTCTGCTAATTTTTTTTTCTATTATTTTGATTATAGTTCTCTGAAGGTGGTCCTGTATCGTGCATAGTTGTAATTTTAGCTAGGGTTTTCTGACATGTTGGTTAGTTGGCTCCTAGCAAAAGTCTCAACTTGGGAAAAGAAGCTTTAGCACTTGGTTCTGATTTTAATAGCTGCTTTTCTGAAGTATTATGGAAAGGGTGAGAGAAAGACAGTTTCTCAGTTAAAATCTCAGTAAAGCACCTTGTTTTGTGATTGACAATTTATTGCAAATATGAATGAAAAGTATTTGCATGTCTTTTTGTGTTCTGTATATTAGCGTATTGCTACAATTTTTTTAAACAAAGATGAGTTTTATTGTTGAAATTTTGAATGTTTTGAGTTATACATATAGACTGTCTTGGGGTGTTAGCATCATAGTTTAAACAAATTACAGCAGTTACTGTGGTTTAAGAAATTAATTTGAGCAAATTGGTTTGTTTGAACTTGCTTTCAGCATGTGGGATAATGCAGTTCAGCTTCATGTTTTGTCGTTGCAAGTGTTGGAAACACTTTCAAGAAACTGCAGTGAGAATGTGATGAAGAACAACACAAATATAATGTAACGAAAAAGGTCTGTACAGTTTTCTAAATGCAGGTGTAAGGGTTTTGCTAATCTGTGCACAGATTAGTAGATGGCTGGAAAGGAACTGTTGTCTAGTTTCTTTGATGAAGAAAGGTAGAGCAGACTTTTTGTTTTGTTAATAAAGAATATTTCTGTGTCCTTTCTTTGGGAAAGTTCAGTATTAGTTGTTAACGTGATAATTAAGCTATTTAAAAATAGTTATCCTTATGTTGGAATGGATGGATATATGAATATTCAAATGGTGGTATTTTCCTTCTATTTATAACCTTTCTTTGGTCATTGGATCCTTGATCTTGAATATATTTATTTATTTTTGAGATGTTTGTAAAGAACACCTCCAGAGATTGTTAACATTTGTCAGCTCTTGGAATGACAGTTCCAGTCACTATAGAAGACAAGTAATTTTCCTCTTGAAGAAAAGGGATGCTAATCTCCACCTACAGTAACATGTTTTGAGAAACATAATGCACTAAGAAAATGTACCAATTACTTGGCTGAAAATTGCTTCCCTTCTGCAAGATAGACAATCATAACATTTTTGGACTTTTTTTTTACTAGTTTCATGACATAACTCCGTCTTTTGCAAAGTAAGACTTCACGTTTTCAAGAACAGATGAATGTTCCATCAACTATTGGAGCGGTGTTGTGCTGTGGTGTGGCATTTCAGATTTCAGTCCAGGTTATGACCGTTGTCCAGGCTCTGTAACTAGAAAACAAATATGCTCTGCTTTATTAAGAGAATGAATAAGTAATGAGCCAGTATGGCACATATATGCTCCCATGTGTTTTACTTGCACAGCTGTAAAGGTAGTTCTTACACTGTTGCCCGTGCTGGGCAGCTTTTATTGGTGGGAAGCTGGTTTTTAGGTATGGTTTCTTAACTGGCTTTCAGAAGCCCTTTACTGATTTCTACCTACGAGTAATGTAGGGATAGTAGGTGGAAAGTGTATGTATGTGCATGCATGCATGTATATCTCAATATAATTATTTGCATATACTAAATATACTAAGCCAGACGAGTGAGGAAAATGGCAATTATATTAATGAAGTTGCTTAATTGCATATAATGAAATTTTTAATTTACTGCAATCTACTGAAACTATCATTGACCTAATAAAGATTATACCCTTTTGCTTGTATTGTTTCCTATTTAAATCAGCAGGAGTATATTAAAACAAACTGCTTAATTGTTGAGAAATTAGATTATTTGAGATGTAGAAGGAAAACAAAAACATAGTAATATAAAAATTGACTCTATTTAATAAGCAGTTAGACAAAATTATCTTCTTTTAAGATGTTTTGTGCCACAGGCTTATGACATTAGCAAATGAGTCATATCAAGTCACTTTACTTGGAAAGATTTCTAACGTTCCAGCTGGAAGCCATTCGCAGTCATGTGGTCTAAAAATACAGAACTCCATTGGTTTCATCCCCAGCCTCTTGGGCCTCTTAAGGGGCAGAAAGATGTGCAGTAAATGGTCTTAAGGGCAAGGAGGTGTAAAGGAGAGAAAAGGCTTAACTACAGTTCATTCTAAAGACCTGTTCTGTGATTAACAGTCCATTAACCTATGCCGAGAAGTAGTTTCTCCCCAGGGCAATTTTTGTTGTGGGACTAACTGTAAACAGGATAGCTGGAGTTGTGTCTGGTCCCTTTCTGTAATGCGCTTCCTCCCATCCCACCACTGTGCTTTCCTGGTGCTCAGACCCATGTGGGCAGCACGTTCCTCTGCTGCCATCACTTTATTTGCCTCGTCTCTTCTTCTCCTTGTGAGACCCTGCTTGGTTAGCAGCATAGGTGTTAGCTGCTCTTGCCCTCTACGAGGGAATTGACAAAAGGAACTGCAGAGGTGGAAGGAGGTGAGAAAAGTTTCGGCTGAAGTTGGGCTGAAGTTCGAGTCCTGTGCAGAGTTGCAGGAACAACAGTCTCCTAGTAGGACATAATTGAAGCAATTAGGAAAAAAGTCATGCTAGCATAAAGGCTGGAACATCTGTTTAATGGTTTAGAAGAAGTTTAACGTTCGACTTCACTAATGGCACTGAAACTTTTTATCATTAATGTTCACGAAAGAATGACTCACTCTCTGATGTCTAATGACTTTTTGAGAAGGACTTTTCCAGCTGGAGGTCTGCAACTGTTGCATTTGAAGTCATAACACTCCTGGAGAATTCCAGCAGGACGAAACCTATTTTGGGGCGGTTTGTTATGCATATTTTTGGTATCTGACTAATCCAGTCCTATTTCTTGTTATTGGTCCTGGTTATTGGCTGTATTGGTACCGTGTGCTAGTGCATAA
>VYZW01046064.1:2408-31769 GCA_013401315.1 Balaeniceps rex
CAGAGCAGTCAGTGAGACTTTTTGGGTACTTAAAATGTAGTAGTACTTTGTCTAAGGCTAGATGAACAGGAAAACAGTTTGTTCACTTGAAAAATACTGATGAAAACAAACAAAAATAAGTTTTGCTTTCATCACTTGCATAATTTATGAATCTAAAAATCTAAATTCTTTAACAAAACTGTTGTGAAAAAAGATGTAATAATAAACTGTATGAATAAATTAAACTGATTCTAAGTTTCTTTCAGCAATCACCATGAACAGGAAACTAAGGCTCCCTAGTATGGAAAATCCAGAACCAAGGCATGAATTTGTTAGACTTGCTAACAAGATCGTAGTCTTCCATATCAGTGTTATCCAGATCAGTGCACTACCATGTGAGCAGATGCTACTGAACAGCCTCTAAATATCACCATTGCAGTGGCTTTCAAACTTGACATATTTGTTTCCAATTCCTTGTACAACTTCAAGAAGTGACCCAGACAATTCCTGGGTGCGCAACTGAATTCATGTAAACACATTGTCTTCTTTTTACTGAAGCCATCTTGATTTCCTCTTGATGATCACTTTCTGATTTGGCCTTAAAACTGATCTCATCTCCTAGAAACCTTGTATTGCCAACAAACAAACAAAAAAAGCAAGTAATACCAAAGTATTAGGCTTNAATACAAGTGTGTTAGGTGCAAGCTTGTAAGGGAAGTAAATTCATGACTGGCTTCTTGCCATAGACTTTGTACCTTCCTTTTCACTTTTGAAAAATGGGTTACAAATTGTATGTGTAAAACGTGGGTAAAAGATTTCTAGTCTGATGTGTTTGTATTTTATGTTCCCTTTGGACAAGCACAAGAAGCAAAGAATAGGGCCCTCAGCTAAAGGTGGCACTCACTCTCTGCCCTGCAAATTTATTCTCATTATAGAAATCCTCCAAGAGAGGGAAATATTACGTGCTATGTAGAGGAATACATAGAGAGAGCACCTTATATAAAGAAATGAGCGTCAGAATCATCTTTAACTGTCCTCTGGTTGACTATAGAAACTGCCTCCATGTCCCTGCTGCTGATATATTCTTTCTATGTATGTCATTATCGGTCAGGAGAAAGATAATGCTGAGTACTCTCAGGTAGTAGAATTACTGTCTGAGCATTTCACGTAGACTTTGTTGCTATTTGTTTTTATTCTGAATTTCCTGTTCAATTTAGTGCTTTGGCATCTTAGTACATCGAACCCTGGGGTGCCTCCAGGCTATATCCTTAGCCCATTCTGCACAAGAAATTAAATGAAATGAAGAAAATGATTTCTCTCAGCCAGCTTGTGCTATCTGGGAAATGGGATTTCCACCACCCTGCTGGTATGAAAGATGAAAACAAAAGGTTGACCAATATGAAAGCTAAAGCTTGAATATATTTTCAGCTCAACTCTTTGTGGAACAAAATGTTCTTTTAGAATTTCTTCTATATATTGACTTATCTGAGTAAACAGCCCTTAGTTAATAATGCAGAACACATGGTCCTGTTTTGATAAGCACATCCCCAGGGATTTGTGCTGTTCAGTTTGAACAGAGCTACCAGTCATATAGTTTTGTACCAAAACCTGAGCAGCTCCTGTTAATTTATGGTCAACAAAGACTTTTTTCTGAGACCTTTGCTCATCACTATTGAAATAAAATGTGAAGTAGAGTAATTTTAAGGACTATATGAGGCCTGCCCGATCAGATAACGTTTAAAGCTGTCATTCAGGTTTGAGGATAGAAATAAGAAAGTCACAAGAGCAATGATCTTGATCTCATTTGGGTAAAAAGACAGAGAGCACTGCTTACGTTTCAATTTCATACTCCTTAGCACCAAGATACAGATCAGAGTGTCTTAACCTGGAGATGGGAGTTGCAATTTCTTTGAACACAAAAGGAAATGGTAGTTATACAACACTTCATGGGCCAGCTAAAAAGTGGAGATAAAGGGCGTGGGTACCATAAAATAGTCCAATGCTATTTAAACTGCAGTAGCATGAATTAACTAGCAAAATGGGCTGTAGCTAATTCATCTTATTACAAGATTCTGCCTGAAATCATCCAAGATTTCACAGCTGATGGGCAATGCACCTGATTCACTGCCACTATGTCATTGCAAATCATTGCCTTAGAAATGTGATTAAAGGATGTTTATTTTTTTAAATGAACAGGAAAATTCTAGGAGAAAATGTTAGAGGTGAAGCATTTTAAGTCAAAGAAATATTCACATTGCTGCTGCTGGAATTGAGACTCTTAAAGAAAGCACATTTGCTGTATCACAAACCGTCAACAGACTACTACATGTTTCAATACAAACTATGTTTTATTTCTGTGAGCTTTTGTCTAAGTGACACTGAGCAAAATAGAAATACAAATCCCTCTAGCTTAACTCCTGGTTATGAGAATAATTCTTTTCTTTCTTTCTGATAAATGGGAAGCAAAAAACATGAGCTGGTGATGAAACGGAATGAATAGTAGAAGGACAGGTGTCAATTTAAAAATAAAAATAAAAGTGGGACCATGTGGAGAGTGGCAACAGAAATAATTATTTGTATAACAGAGCTTATCTATCTTGCTGTGCAGGAATATGAGGTTTCAGCATCTTTCCGTTAAAAGAGAAATACTCCCATAATTCTCACTTTAGTGGTCATCACTGCAAAAAATAGAAGAAATAGTCTGGTCCATATATTCCCGTTTGGTTTTTTCCAAATATTTTTTATTATTCTTATTTATTTTTCCTTCCTCATAATGATTAATAATGTTTTTTAAAGAAAAGATCCATGGAAATCAGCAGACTAAATTCTAATATACTTGCTTGACCTCTTCTGGAAAAATAAATTGCTAATCAACATCAGGAAAAATATCAGAATACCATCTAATCTTCAGATTTGCTGCAAGTGCTAGTTGCACAGTCTGTCTCTTTTTTTCTCAGCAATAAAATTGAAACAGTTTTGTTTTGCAATTTAGGGGTATGATTATTTCATCTAAGCTCTGATAGCACAAATGCATTTTCAATATACAGATCATTTTCTACAAGAAGAATTAGAACCTATTCATAATCTGGAGTTACTACAACTGCACTGATTTAGAAGCAATTTGGGAATAAAATACATGATATTACTTCTGTTGGGCAAAAGAAACAAATTCTTATCATTGTAACATTAACAGTAGCCAAAAAGTTTAAAATGATGGCAAGGACATTTCAGTTTAAGAATTTGAAGTTTCACTCTAACCCCCTGATTCTTGTTTCACAGCAGATTTAATAAACAGTTTTCTTCCTTATACTGTGCTCTTCTATACCTACTGTGAGAGACAATAGACATTTGGGACTGAAATGAACACTAAGCTGCAGGTCAGCTTGTATATGCTGATTCTTAGGATTATAACAAGAACTATTCCTGAATTTCAGATTGAAATACCCACTGAGATCTCATAAAGAACTATTTAAATCCTCCACAATAACTTTGCAACAAAAAGGTCAAATAAGAATTGCAAGCAGAGAAGCTGCTGGAGATCAGCAATGAGATTGAAAGTAAGGAAACTGAAACAAGCCAAAGACAACAAGCATGTTATCAGACTCCCATCTACTCTGAGAGATTTGATAACAACTTTGAAGGTCTTCTGGTTAGCATGCAATTCTGTCCTTTAACATCTATAGGCTGTATATATTTATATGATTTAAGGTTAAAGCAAGTATTCTGCAAAGAAAATAAATTAGCTGTTGCTTTTGGTAGACAAAATTATTAATTGATAATATATCACATTTCACAGACTCTGCTCACAGAAGCACCCCAAAACCAGAAGATTCAGCTAAACACACAGTCCTTTTAGGAGGCTTCCAGTCTCCTTCCTTCATTCACCAGTCTGCTAAGGTGTGACGCACCGAGCCATCCATCCCTGTGTTGTCTCTTTGTGCAGGCACTGCCCTGTCTGTTTCCAGAGAAGCTGCTATTTTCATTCAATGGTAGGTGAGATGTGACACAGATTCGCAGACGTGCAAGGCCAAACAATAAAGACTAAATGATCTTTGTGAACTCTGTTTAAAGAGAAGCAAGGAGTTACTGTGAAGTATTAGAGAGGTATACAATGCCACAGTGCTGAGATGAGGCAGCCCTCACTTTTCAGAAGCCTCTGATGCAGTGGCAGATCCATTCCCTGCTAAGATACAAGCTTGCTTTATGAGCGATGCAAGTTTTGCTCTAGGAAAGAACTAAGAGCTACCCAAACTAGAAGGACCAGAAATCACAGATACTGAACAAAAGGGTGTTACAGAGGCAAAAATAATCCTGACTTCTGAGCTATTATTGACATCTTTTATAGCTCATGCTCACATACAGACAGTGAATTTAGTTTTAGCTAAAGGCACATAGTAGAACTGGAATTTCTTTAGTAATTTTTATTCCCTTAATGAACTAGTTTAATATGTATTTGTTTGGCTTCCTTCTGTCCTGTCCAGAATATCTGTATGTGCATGACTATATTGCTCTAACTTCTTAATATGCAAAACTGAGCAAGCCTTTAACTTCACAGGACCATGGGGAGACACATAACTCATGGTGTTTCTTGAAATAAACAATAAAATAAGCAAATTCATTTTGATTTAATTCAGGATGCAGTATGGGGTGTTAGCAGTAGCTTTAGTAACTCAATAATTAGGGGATCTATCGTTTCTTTTTGATTTTCTATTAGGACAACATGCCAAAGATTCAAGGAGGGAAAATGTTTGCAGTTCATGTAAAAGCTTAAACAGCAAAGCTCCCTTCAAAAGCAATTACTGGTAATGCAATTTTACGAGAATCCAGTAGGCTATGCTCGTGCTCTGATTTTCCAGCTGAGATGCACCTGGTCATCATTTGCTCTCTATGCAAACTGATGGGCTGCTTTGTTTCAATGATTTAGACTGTTCTATGCAGCTTATCTCCACAACATGAAACATTTACTTGTTCCAGAGAACTCATTTCATAACATTTATTTCTAACACAATTCCTGACGTCCATTTTCCTAGAGACATTGACTGGAAAGTACTGTGTCCAGACTGAGTATTATAATACACATAATTATTGCTGAGATACTAAAAGTAAGCTGGCTTCCTCCCTTCTAATTGTCCAAACAAGCGAATTCTCCTTGGTCAAGATAATTAAGTTGTTTGTTAGCCTTATCACCTCAGTGACGGGCTCTCTTCATTTCAGCTGGTGTTTGTTAGGCTAGGTAGGAATTTCAAAGAACAGAAGCCTTGTGAGCAAGTGCAGAACATAATTTATACCTCAGTGTCATTTGCTGAATAAATCCTACTCAATTTTAGTGTAAGATCATCTGTACATGGGATCATTCAAGAAAATTAAGACAATTCAGCTAAAGATTTTATTTCCGTGTGCACGTCTTTAAGTGCTTTAAATATCATGGGGATGAATTCAGGTCTGAGGTAACTAGAAGATGGAGTGATCTAAGGACAGTTTACTCCCGCCTGCACTTGCCTGTGTAGTTTTAATCCCCTTTAATTGACTTCACATTGTCAGGCAATTTACGTTAACTTTCCTTATTGTTTCCTTACCTTCCTTACTGTCCTTAATGGTAGGAAACTCAGACTCATACCCATGAATGGGTCTGTGGAATCTCTTTTGGAAGTTTTTATTCTTCTGCAATAGGCTTTCAGTTTACAGGTATCCTAAAGGAGCACTTGATTGAATTTCTACCTGCCCGTTTTACTCCTTTCAGACATGGGAAAGAAGTAGGGTGTCTCATGCTTGCAGAGGTTATGACAAAATATAAGGAATAATATAAACATGGCTGTTTTCATGATTGGATAGAGGAATGAGGTGGTCTTGTACCCTTACTTTCAACCACTGTTTATTGTCTTATTCAACAATGAAAGGAAATAGAGCGAAAGCTAAAGTCTCATTCACCCTGTGCAGGACACCTGCCTTGGAGTAGCAATACATAACACACAAACACCTTCATAATGCAAAATACCAAACAACATCTGCATTATTCAATGCTGTTTCTACTGCAGGATTGGTAATGCCAGTGCTGCTCACTGCGCTGAAGCACTGCATGGACGGATCTGACCCTGCACGGCACTGCCCTGCCCCTCTGCCTTCTGATTCCCAGAGACGGGGCCACGTGTGTAGTGTCAAAGAAGAGACTGAGGGTGAGCCATATTTGCCCATCCTTCTCCCTATCACTTTGCTCTCCTTTACAAGAGGCCAGAGCAGAGCTCTTGTGAGTGAGAGATCAGTGACTGAAGGGCAGAGGTGTTGCAGGGGATTTTGTATGCTAACGGATGGAGCGGAGACACCCAGTGTCATGTTGTCTTTGACACTCACCTCCCAGACAGGTCCCAGCCTTTCTGTATGATTAGATCATTCGGGGGACAAAAAGGTTCGGTGATAGCACAATTTGGGATGTGTTCAGTGAAGGACTCAAATGGCAGTCCCTATCACTATTTCAAAGAAAGGAAACAGAGAGGGACTAACAGTTCCTGATTTTCTGATACACACAGGTTGAGGGGAATGGGCAGGGAAGGAGGTGAGGTAAGACAAAACTGAACCAGCACCAGGGGCGAGACCCATCTGCCACTGGTAAAGATTAAGCAGCAAAAGGTTTTGTCCAGATTCAAGGGAAGTGTCAGGCAAAAGAGGTCACCCTTCACAGAACAGTCTTCTGACAGGGCAGCAAATCTGGGCTCTGCAACAGGGCTAACCAGCAGTGTTACACTTTCTCACATCCTGAGATGACTGCATAGGGTGCCTTTGAGAATCTGGGGAGCTGTTTATTTATCGCTCTTTAAAGAATAGAATGGAGTTCTTCCAGCATGTGCAGCACTGCTTGCCACCAGTCTTAGGCTAAGCTAACCTGTGTTTATATCTCACAGGGGGACAGATCTTTGATGCAGGGGGAATTCCAACCTGTCTCCCTCCAGGGAACTGAGACAGTCCAAAAACATTACATCATCTCTCTGGGTGGCTGTCTGCTATAAGTACAGCATTGTCTTTGTGATGTATCAGGGTGCAGATTTATATTTAATGCATAATTTAAGGGGAATAACAAGGCTAAGCAAATAAGAATGCTCAGCGAACTGAAGCATTCACAGCTGAGCGAGTAGCTCCTTGAAAAGCCTTCAGTATAAACCAGCAATATGGCTCAATCAGTACCTTTCTAGGCAATACTATCTAACAACTAGGTAAAAGGTTTCAATAACAGAGCACTGGCAGAGCGTATTGACTGTTTGTCATTGCACCAAGATGACTTCACAAAACTCTGTGCTCATATCAGAACAAGCCACAAAACACCGAGGAAGTCAATAGGTCACTTACACACCTTTAGAGCCAGTGGTATTATGAGAGTCCCGCTGAACTGATAATTATTAACACTGCTAAATTAAAAACTCACTTAAGTTCAGCACTTTTGGTGCACCAAGGGAGGTAAACGTAACCCAAGGAAATAAGCTTACAGCAATTTAAGGATTTGTAGTTGTCCTTCTGCTTATCTGCAGCTGATGCTGCTGAAAGGTAGACAGAGAAAAAATAGCCTCCTAGAGATTACTGTTAGGTTGTTTATCATGAAAGTTGTAAAAAGAACTTTATAACACCCTATTCTTTTCTAATTATATTGGGTGCCCCAGATATTTAGGGACCAGTAAATCCTTAAAGGACTCACAGTTAAATAAGGCTACTCTATAGGACATGAAAGAGATGATGTTGATGACAAAAATTTTAAAAACCTAAAACTCACTGCTGCCTGTCAGTTTTACAAAGGGGAATTGTAGATATGAGTTCCAAAGTGAGGGACTGGAAGTACCAAGGTGTCAGTAAAATTTTCATATGTGGAAAGCTACAAACCCTCTCTCTCCTCTCAGTCCATTTAACATATCTGTGCAACTTCTTTGGAGAGTCTCTCATACTGAAAAGACAGAAATGCTAGGGATACATCATGACATTCAGCTCTACATCACTTTCTTATTCAGTAAACTAACTTTCTACTTATTGCCATCCAATAAAACAAATTGCAATAAACCACCCCTCTCCAGCTGTCTGGGAACCTAAGAGGGATTAGTGCTATGACTAGGAACAGCTGGCTGAACAAAACTTGGGCACAATAAAAGCAATATTGATAGGCAGAGGAAAACATTTTGGACAAATAACCAACACTGTAATAAAATTTTTGCTTGAGGGACAGCTGCTCTCATTTCTCATTTCTT
This sequence comes from Balaeniceps rex, assembly GCA_013401315.1. Lineage (NCBI taxonomy): Eukaryota > Metazoa > Chordata > Aves > Pelecaniformes > Balaenicipitidae > Balaeniceps > Balaeniceps rex. The sequence goes on from VYZW01046064.1 coordinate 10,610, forward strand.
AAAATGGCAGGCAGCCTCAGCATCTTTCTGCATTTCTCATTACACCATATGACAAAAACAGCCAAAACCATCTTCTTTCATTTATGGCCAGCCATGAGATTGGACCTTCTCCTGGCAGAATCTGACCTGGCCACAGCTATTAAAACTTCTGTGGCTTGGTTTGCAATGAACTGAATTTGAATGCACTGCACTGAAATGAATGTGCTAGGCCTTGGACAGTAGTATTACCCACAAGCAAAGCTCTGTATGAAATCACAGGGATCCACAGATTTAGAATCATGGAATCATAGAATCATAGAATCATTTAGGTTGGAAAAGACCTTTAAGATCATCAAGTCCAACTGTTAACCTAGCACTGTCAAGTCCACCATTAAGCCATGTCCCTAAGCACCACATCTACACATCTTTTAAATACCTCCAGGGATGGGGACTCAACCACTTCCCTGGGCAGCCTATTCCAATTCTTGACAACCCTTTTGGTGAAGAAAGTTTTCCTGATATCCAATCTAAACCTCCCCTGGTGCCACTTGAGGCCATTTCCTCTTGTCCTATCACTTGTTACTTGACAGAAGACACAGACACCCACCTCGCTACAACCTGCTTTCAGGTAGCTGTAGAGGGTGATAAGGTCTCCCCTGAGCCTCCTTTTCTCTTGACTAAACAACCTCAGTTTCCTCAGCCGTTCCTCATAAGACTTGTTCTCTAGACCCTTCACCAGCTTCGTTGCCCTTCTTTGGACACGCTCCAGCACCTCAATGTCTTTCTTGTAGGGAAGCACCCAAAACTGAACACAGTATTCAAGGTGCAGCCTCACCAGTGCCGAGTACAGGGGAACAATCACTTGCCTAGTCCTGCTGGCCACGCTATTTCTGATGCAAGCCAGGGTGCTATTGGCCTTCTTGGACACCTGGGCACACTGCTGGCTCATATTCAGCCAGCTGTCCACCAATACACCCAGGTCCTTTTCCACCAGGCAGCTTTCCAGTCACTCTTCCCCAAGCCTGTAGCGTTGCGTGGGGTTGTTGTGGCCCAAGTGCAGGACCCGACACAGCCTTGGGTGAACCTCATACAATTGGCCTCAGCCCATCGACCCAGCCTGTCCAGATCCCTCTGTAGACCCTTCCTACCCTCAAGCAGATCAACACTCCGCCCAACTTGGTGTCGTCTGCAAACTTACTGAGGGTGCACTCAATCCCCTCATCCAGATCATTGATAAAGATATTAAACAGAACTGGCCCCAATACTGAGCCCTGGGGAACACCATGTGTGACCGGCCGCCAACTGGATTTAACTCCATTCACCTGGGCCTGGCCATCCAGCCAGTTTTTTACCCAGAAAAGAGTATGCCCATCCAAGCCATGAGCAGCCAGTTTCTCCAGGAAAATGATGTAGGAAACGGTGTCAAAGGCTTTATGAAAGTCTAGGGAGACAACATCCACAGCCTTTCCCTCATCCACTAAGCAGGTCACCTTGTCATAGAAGGAGATCACGTTAGTCAAGCTGGACCTGCCCTTCATAAACCCATGCTGACTGGGCCTCATCACATGGTTGTCCTGTATGTGCTGCATGATGGCACTCAGGATGATCTGCTCCATAACCTCCCCCAGCACCGAGATCAGGCTGACAGGCCTGTAGTTCCCCAGATCCTCCTTCTGGCCCTTCTTGTAGGTGGGCATCGCATTTGCTAACCTCCAGTCAGCTGGGACCTCCCTAGTTAGCCAGGACTGGTGATAGATGATTGAAAGTGGCTTGGTGAGCTCTTCCACCAGCTCCCTCAGTACCCTTGGGTGGATCCCATCTGGCCGCATAGACTTGTGCATGTCTAAGTGGTGTAGCAGGTCACTAACCATTTCCCCTTGGATTATGGGGACTTCGTTCTGCTCTCCATCCCTGTCTTCCAGCTCAGGAGGCTGGGTACCCAGAGAACAACTGGTCTTACTATTAAAGGCTGAGGCAAAAAAGGCATTAACTACCTCAGGTTTTTCCTCATCCTTTGTCACTATTTTTCCCCCCTGCATCCAATGAAGGATGGAGATTCTCCTTAGCCCTCCTTTTGTTGCTAATGTATTTATAGAAACATTTTTTACTGTCTTTTACAGCAGTAGCCAGATTAAGTTCAGTTGGGCTTTGGCCCTTCTAATTTTCTCCCTGCATAACCTCACGACATCCTTGTAGTCCTCCTGAGTGGCCTGCCCCTTCTTCCAAAGGTCATAAACTCTCCTTTCTTTCCTGAGTTCCAGCCAAAGGAACTTTCCTCTGTTCAGCCAGGCTGGTCTTATTCCCTGCTGGCTTGTCTTTTGGCACACGGGGACAGCATGCTCCTGCGCCTTTAAGATTTTCTTCTAGAAGAATGTCCAGCTTTCTTAGACTCCTTTCCCCTTCAGGACTGCCTTCCAAGGGACTCTGTCAACCAGGCTCCTAAACAGACCAAAGTCTGCCCTCCGGAAGCCCAAGGTAGCAGTTTTGCTGATCCCCTCCTTACTTCTCCAAGAATAGAAAACTCTATCATTTTGTGATCTCTATGCCCAAGACAGCCTCCAGCCATCACATCTCCCACAAGTCCTTCTCTGTTCACAAACAATAGGTCCAGTGGGGCGCCTTCACTAGTTGGCTCACTCACTAGCCGTGTCAGGAAGTTATCTTCCACACACTTCAGGAACCTCCTAGGCTGTTTCCTCTCTGCTGTATTGTATTTCCAGCAGACATCTGGTAAGTTTAAGTCCCCCACGAGAACAAGGGCTAGTGATTCTGAGACTTCTCCTATCTGCCTCTTCATCCTGGTTGGGTGGTCTATAACAGACTCCCACCATGATATCTGCCTTGTTGGCCTTCCCTCTGATTCTTACCCATAAACACTCAACCTTATTGTCACCTTCATTAAGCTCTAGATGATCAAAACACTCCCTAACATACAGGACTACCCCACCGCCTCTCCTTCCTTGCCTATCCTTTCTGAAGAGTTTATAGCCATCCATTGCAGCAGTCCAGTTGTGCGAGTCATCCTACCATGTTTCCATGATGGCAACTATATCATAGTTTTCCTGCTGCATAATGGCTTCCAGCTCCTCCTGTTTGTTGCCCATGCTGCGTGCATTGATGTAGATGCACTTCAGTTGGGCTATTGATCCTGCGACCTTTTTGGGGGAAGAAGCCCTAATTCCTACGTGACCATTCTCAGGCACTTCTGTGGTTTCTAATACATCAATAACCCTTGCGACTTTGCTGCCGCATGGATCTCCATCCACTACCTCCACTGAGGTGGCAGACCAAAGGACCTTGTTAGCACACCATCCCTCAAACATTGTTGTGCTGCCCCCAGGCTTATCTCTAGCAGCCTTGGTTTTATCCATTTCTCCATTCAAATCTAGTTTAAAGTTTTTTCAATGAGCCCTGCTAACTCCTGTGCAAAGATCCTTTTCCCCCTTTGAGACAGGTCTTCCTGTCTGTTGCTAGCAGGTCTGGTGTCGTGTAGACTGACCCATGATCAAAAACCCCAAAATTCTGCTGGTGGCACCAGGAGGCTGGGACTCACTGAGACCACTGAGTGGCATTTTTGTTTCATGAAACAAACCAAATGCTTTTTCAACCCATCACAACTTTCAGCATCCATATAATGCCTTATGGCAAAGAGTTCCACAGTTTAAGCAAGTGTTATCTGAAGAAGTCTTACCTTTTTACTTATTGCGAACCTGTCTTGTATTGTTTCTTTTTATGCTCCTAGTTTTTGTACTGTAAGACAGTGATCTGTTGCCCCCTATTCACCTTTTCAATGCTATTCATTATTTTATGGAACTTTATCAGTTCTCCCTCATGTCTTTTCAGGCTGGAGAGGTGAAGAATGGTTGTTGACCCTTTTTATGAAAAACGTTACATAATTTTGACCATCCTTGTTGCCTTTTTTCTTGTACCTGCCCCAGTCCTACTATATTCTTTTTGTAATAAGATGACTGGAATTATACCTGTTATTCAAGATATGAGATCCCCATGGATTTGTAGAGTCTTTCAATAATGTTCTCTGTTTTATTCTCTATTTCTTCTCTAATAATTGTCAACACTAGGTTTGCTTCTTCACAGCTTCTGAGCACTGAACTGATGTTTTCCTAGAAGTATCTGTATAACCACAAGGTCTCTTTGCTAAATGGTAATGATCGGTGCAGAGCGTATCAAAGGGATTTTTTATTTCAGTGAACTAAAGATTTTATTCCATATCTTTACATGTTGGGAACAGCTGGACTGGTGACATTCATTTTTAAATTCCATTTTTTAAGTGAAAATATCTTTGGGTTTGGTTTAGTGGAAATAACTAAGATTTCCAACCCCCTTTAAAAAAAATCAACAATCATCCATGGTCAACAGTAAAATAATGAAAGCATGCAAGAGCTGCAAATGCAGTTTCTTAGCTCAGTGGCTGTATTTCAGAACAGTAGACACAAGGACAGTGGATTTCCAACCACCCACAGAGACAATCTAAGTGTATAGGTTGGGTGGGTCATAGCAGCTATCCGGCCTTTCCATGTCAGCTTGCTGTTCATTGTGAAGCCTACATTATAAAAAAAGAAGTAGAAGAAGAAATAGAGTTTTAGTAGATTAAGTCTTAGCATCTACCACTGACCTGCTCTTTAGAAGTAAAATACCACCATGACTTGACCAGTCCCTAAACAAAACCTCTAACTTTGTCACCACAAGACTTTCTTGAAGGAAGAGAAGCCATCTCATTAACTCACAGAGGTTTTGCTCCTACTTTCAGCACTCTATTCAGAGAAAGTGTCATTAATCAGCTTTCTATTAATATGTGTGGCTGTATCTTGGCAGCAACATTCAAATTACTCAAGGCTTACAATTTAGAAATATCCTCACCACTATATTGAATGGTGCTTTATCATTACTGCAAGGAGATGTTAATTAGAGCAGAACTATAGGCCTCACAATATAATCATATTTTAATGGGTTTTTGAAGTCCTACTAAAAATATTTCCAAAAAATGCTTGGTGACAGACTGATGTAATTAAACTGATGCCTCAGTTTTTCAAACTTTGAACGGTAGCCAGTTACAAGCAATGTTTCAAAACCAAATCTCATTTTGTAACACTCTGTACCGTAATTATGGATGAATAATGGAAATCAATACAAAGGCAGGAACAGAAGCTGTAGAAAATTATACTGGTTAAATCATTCATTAGTATAATCTTTTATGTAGAATGCAAAAACGAGAAAAAGCTAAGATTTCTTTTGCCCATATTTTTTTAAAAGAAAACCTTTAATGAAGCTGCAACCAGGAATGTATTTTCATAACTGTGACCTGAGATATTGTATTTCTTTAAGTACATATCAATTTCAAACCCAAGCCTGCTCAGCAGGATGAATAGAGCTCTCCTAATAAATCATCCATCCTTTCCACTCATGCATGAAATCATTGTAACATGCATGACAAAAGATAACAGATTATTACACCAAATCAAAAAAAGAATAACGTATGCCTATATTTTTCAGGAAATATGTTCAAGTAGGATTGCTGTGTCTGCTTAACTCTTCTGCTTCGTGCTTGTTGCTGAAAGTTTTATGGAATAAAACACAGTTTGAGTGAAAGGAAAGTCTGAGCTGTGTTAACACGGCATTTGGTCTGACATCATAACTGGCATAGAGAAAACGCCATGGTTGCCAGGTTGCTTGATTACCAAATTCTGAAAATCAAAAAGGGAGGAAATGGAAAGAGGACAATAATTTAAAAAAAATACCAAACTGGTTCAAAGGCATTAGAAAGGAAAGAAAACACATTTTAATGTATTTTTGTTAATTACGCAGTCGTCACTGCGTCACTTAACATCATTGTTATCTGTGGCACTACGCTGACACCTAGTGGTGCTCTTCGGGCTGCAGTGGTACCCTTGGGTGGACCGCCAGGTGCTGGTTATGTCCCCAGGTAGCCAGCAGCTATACATCTTTGAGGAATCTGAAAAGCTGCATGAAATACTCTTGGGATGGATGTGTTCACCATCTCCAGTCACCCACTGGCGTGTTTTCATGCAGAACACGAAGATTCATTTTCATATTGAGGAAAATTCACCTCGAACTGGAAGAAAGAGTGAGAAAGCTCACCTGGAGAGATGCAACAATGCAGAAGGGACTACAAGCCAACAGGGAAGCCCATCAGCAGAACAGAAAATAGTGTCTTTGAAATGGGCATATATTTAGGCATGCAGAGGAAGTAGCCTGAGCTTATCACCTTACAACAAAACTCAGCATCTCCCCATGGTTGCTATACCACAGTCCAATGTTATGTCTAATGAAATTAAGGAAAAACTCCTGACTCAACCCACATATATCCCATATAGTTTGAGATCACTCTCAGATACTTCAGTGTGGTCGAAGCAAATAAATTATGACTCTCCAGTTTTACCAGACTGCAGAACTTTATACAGTGAAATGTATCCAGAGGTTTAAATCTGGAGGATTTGGTGGCAGGTGCATTACATTCAGGATTTCAATATATGAAAAGTTTAACAGTGTCAGCCTTTAATCAGTTTCAAATATTAAAAAAATTACTTTAACCTGTTTTTTTCTTTCCATTAAGTCTTGTCTAGAGAATCAATTACTTTACTTGGCATTTTCTGACACAACTTATTGGATGAATAGCATTTGGTGAAATTGATAAGTATGGATTATGGATGAAATCCAGCGACTCAGTGAATTCAAAGGGTATTTCGCCTTTGAGTTAAAGAGGGTCAAACCTGAACTTTAATCTAGTTATCTGACAGAAGTAATTTAATGATGCTATCTCAAATACTTCCACATAAAACACACAGGGTCTGATTCTGTTCTCGTTATTACATATTCATCGAATTGCGTGGAAGTACTGCATTATGTATGCTGGAACAGGTGAGATCAGAAACAATTCTACTTAATAAGAGCAACCAAAGGACAGATGACCTAGTTAGAAAATTAGGTTTGGAGAAAGTTGTTTACATATCATCATTGTTCATAGATCTACATCTTTATGTGGTAAACTCTACAATTACAGTAACATTCTCTCCATGTTATTCACAATACTATATAAGCTCATTATGCAGCTCCTGTTCAGACAGGACATTTTTAAGCAAACCTTCCCTGACAGCATATGCAGAGGTTATGAAGTCTGTGTTACTATTAAGCATGCTGAGGAAGGAAAGGGGACTTACAGGAGCATTGTATCCCTGAATCAAGTATGGGTGGATGTACGTCATGTCCTTGTGAGAGCTTCTGAACACATTCAGTAATCTCAACCAATTTTATAGGACAGAATTGCCAAAAACATTTATTTCAAATAAGTCTTCTGAAAATTAGAAGTTTTTAGTGCTTCCTCCTGACTCTCCCCAAGGGAGATGCTGGCACACTTCTGCCCTGCCTGGGAAACGGCTGGCTCCAAAAAGCCACTATGCAGGCTGGCCAGCAAAATGGAGGTAAGCAGGGATGTGAGGAGAGGCAGAGGCAGAAGAGAGAGCATGAGGACCCTCTGGGATTAGAGGTGAAGCAGGTTGGAGCTGGCTGCAGGAAAAGTTCAAAGGTCCTGAGGAAAAGATCTGTAAATCTTTTGGTTTGTACCTACAGACTTTATAAGGCCTGTTCATTTCTGGAGAAACTTTTTGTCTGTTTGCAACTTTAGATACAGATTTTTTGCACCATTAAGAAAAAATTAGAGAGAAATAAAAAAGGGGTTGATCCACATTGTAACCTCTGAAAGTTAACTGTGACAAGTGCAAGTCATGGAACTGTTGGTGACTGGAAGAGTTGATTTTTCATGGTGTAAAGGACTACTGGACAGAGCACAGGATTAGATAGGAAACTTGGGCGAGATACCTTGCTCTTGCTCTAACTGTAAAATATCCATAGATTTTAATGTCTTGGGATCATGCCTTACAGAGAAAAGCTTCAGATGTTGAAATATTTACTACACCATACTAAGTTCAGTGTTCAAATAGCTTATGTGAAAAAGATAGGCATTTTACATTTATTCATTGCAAAATGGACCTCTGTAGCAAGACAGGCTCTTAGGGTTGATCAAATGTACTGCAACCTTGCTCGTTTAAACTGATGAAAGTACAGTACTTACAGAAGTATTTTGCAAATATGAAATGCCATATAAAGTTTGGGGGTGTTTTGTTGTTTTTTTTTTCTTTTAAAACAAAAATATACTTTTAGGAGAAAAATCCCTTCTAGCAATAAAGGTGATAAAAAATTATCTCTAACTGTTGGAAGAATATACAAGAAGTAACTGGGAAAATTGGTTTTGAGCTAACAGAGGCCACGTCTTATGAGAAATAACAACGGGGTACAAAGTAAAAGATTTTGATGTGAAGTAAGAGCCCTTCCTAAGCTGTTTTCCACTCCACATTGTGCTTGGGGCAGATTCATAGAAGCTGTGGGGAGTGGGGGAAGTAAAGAAAATATTTCTCTCTTGGTTTGTCAACATTGAAAATGTTTACACCTATATTTTAGCAGTTTGAACAATGTTTAATAGCATCTGACTATGTGAATGAATTTACAGATTTGTAAAATACATTTTTATAACTAAAAGACCTTCTATTTGAATAACATCTATTTTTACAAACGCTGCTTTCCTCTTCCTTTTTTTTCAAGGTAAATTTAACATTGTTAATGAAAAAGTTATAACTGTCACTTAAGCAGAGAAGGGACAATTAAAAGTAACTATGTTTTTCTTTTGATGATTTCTCTTTTGTTATTGGGCTCTTTAGAAGTGCATGAGGTGACTCACCTTCTCCCGCCTTCTTTTGACTAACCTTTGCAAAATCTTCTAAAACACCAAAGAAGCAAATGTGTTGCTTTGTTCATGTACAATACCGACCTAACACTCACTGAGATCAGTTGAAAAACTCGGCATTGTATCTACCAAGACAGACTGACTCACAGATTTTTCTGAGATGTACAAAATGCACCACCTCCCTGTGCTGTTTCATTGTTCCTGTCAAGGTCATTTCTGGAGTAATACCTTGATATACTGTCCTGGGATACAAGCACTTTTAGATTACATGCAAAATAGCAGTCCTGAAGGCCCTACTATCACTCCAAATACCCTAATACTTTTTTCCCTAGCTAATGTAATTTTGTAGATCCAGCATGACGCTCTACTAATACTCCTCCTGGTGCACAGTGGGGAAAAACTGGCATAATTTGTTCAGACAAGCAGACTGAAGGCCAGATCTGGAAGCTGTTCTACTGCAGATATGGTACAGTGCAGGCTCTGTTTTGATTTCAGCCAAATATACCAGGGGTCAGCTACCGTGGTTCTAGGGTTTTGGGCTTTGGAGTTTTTTTGGAAGGGGATGTCTGTGGGTTTTTTGCATATCAGCTCTCCTTTTTGTCTGTTTTTTACTGATGACTTGGAACTTTGGCTGAAGGTATTGGAGTGAATACATAGACTAGCAACAATACTCAGTGATCTGTTAAAAAAAACATTTCTGATGGTAGGGAGATTCCTCATTTTCTTTCCATTTTCTCTCTGCTACCTGCTAAATCCTGTGAATATCTGTCTCAAGCTGCCATTAACCAGCGCTCAGTCGGCCTCCTGCTGTGTTCTGTGTATTTGTTGCCCAGCAAAAAACTCTGTCCATTGTGCAAGGGGCACTGCCATCCAAATATGTCATATCTCTGCAGATAGTCCATGCCAAAATGATTTTGAGTTATACTTCAACTGAAAAATAAATGAACATTTTGGATTTTCTTTCAGCAACTTGGTTTCTAAAACTGAAAAACACTTTCTAAAGCAGCATTTGTAATTGGTTGTGACAACAAGCTGTGGAAACAGTCCCTCATATGTTTCTATGAATATTTGAATTTTCAAATTATTCTGCTTTGACTCCTTTCCTAACCTTACTGTGCTCACTATTCAGCAGCGCCCTAGCATGTGGGTTTACTGGTAGGAATGCTGACTAAGACAGATCATTTACAATACACAGTCACAGGTACTGCTGAGGCTGATAGTGATAAAAGAGAGAGTGATAAAAAAAATCTGATGGGCTGATTTTTGAAAGTAATCAGCTCACACAGTACAAATCAAACTCACAGAAGTGCTTGACTTCCACTGAGGTTCCTAACTGATTTCCAGAAATATTTAGTATATCCAATAGTTCTTGCTTCCAACATTAAGTACAGAGAACATTTGAAAACTCGATCACATTTTTTGTATATACAAATGAGAACCATCTCTTTAAGAACGGGTCAGTTATTTAGGTTCCTGAATAAAAATACAGAATTCCTTTAACTGTGACACCTTGCAGCCTTTGTATTCAATCAGAGACTATCTGGAGAACTATAAAGCACCATCTAGGAATTAAGCATAGAGACTATTCAGAGTATTTGAGTGAATGTTCTATGAGGGACAACAAAAAGTTTAAAAAGCCAAATAAAATTCTAGATAAAAATTATTGATCTGGGTCTATGAAAAAGTGAATAGCACTCTGCAACAACGTAGTACTTCTGCGATGATATAATACCGAGTTTTGGTGCCAGGCTTTTTATGCTGATATTTATATTAAATGGACACAAATACTTGTGGTTCTGTGGCTCTAGCAGCTTTTTTTCTCCAGTCTCTTCAGGTTCACGCTGTCTCAGACACGACTCATAACTTCTGGCATGTAGAAGTCTACCCAAGTGCCTTTCAGGAGCTTCAGTCTTCTTCCATAGAGTGACTCCACAGGAACGGGTGTTCCTCTTCACTGTCCTTAACCACATTTGAAGGCATCTTTACATAACTTAGTTCAAAACCTGAAAAGGAAGCTCACATTTTTCCTGGGCTTCCTGTAGGCGCAAGTCTGACCTTTTTATCTCTATATTTAACTTAAATATTCATGCGACAAAAATAAATCCTGACTATTTTTACTCTGTTTTCTGGAAATTTGGAATATAAAGTTTACTTTTTCCTGGATTTTCTTTTCTTCTTCTTATGACATGCGGGAGCTGGGAATATTCTGTCTGATATGCTGCTTGGTTGGAAACAAAATGTTTTCATGAAAATGTGAAAACCTTTTGTTTTTACAAGATTCATAAAAAAATTTAAAAGATTTTTTTTTACATTCCTTAAAAAACAGTTTTAATTTTACTGAAAGGAAGTCTTCAGTGTATTCTTCAAATGTTTTAGAAAGAATGTATTTCACCAAAATGCTCCCCTTTTTCGTTCTATCCCAGAATGAACAGATTTGAAAACCAGAAGGTTACATAAAAGCCTGAAAATACAGTTTTGATCTAACTCAGGAAGAGAGGAAGAGCAAGAAGATTAATCACATGCAGTTTAAAATGCATTTTGTTTTTTTTAATGTTGTTTTATTTTCATTGATTAATGATCCAATATCAATAAGTAAAACTTCTCTATAAAACCCAAAATTATTTCTCTTATTTTCTACATGGGAAAATCAAGGAAGAAAAAATTAGGTACGGAATTTGCATAAAGGAGCTCACCAGTGCTGGATGCTTCATATTTGGGATGCTCTGTATTCTCTTAAGATCTGTAGTTTTGAGGCCTTTTCAAAAGGCTGACCTTAATTACTAACTCCAGCTTTAACGACAAGGGAGAAATCGTGGTGCTTTTGAAGTTAATAGCAAAACTTTCAAGGTTTTCAAGGGAGCTAAGTTTTCATCACAAATCTATCTAATGTAATAAAAATCTAGATCATCTAATCCCTAGTCCTGGAATTTAAGTGCTGGACTTCCTTTTTACATTTACCGCTGAATAGTTCAGAATCGCAAAGAGAATATTTTTTCCCCTATTAATGTAACATCTCAGGGATTGGCAAATCTAGGTGGTCCTACCACCCCTAAGAGAATTGAAATTTTTTTAATGGAAATTGGAGCATAGATGAATGAGTTAACAGCAGGGTTCAATTTTAATGACAGCAACAAGGAATTCTGTAATTAAGCACATTAAGGCAGAACAACCTCTTTGAATTTCAGAACATCTCTAGTTCATGCTCTAACATCTGTTTTTCTTACACTACTTTAATCTGCATGCTCCCTTCAGGCATCTTACGCTAAGGGCTTGACAGGCTTTCCTAGCTGACAGTAGCTGGCATCCTTTTAATTGGCAAGGGACAACCACTGTTGAAAGAGATTGGGAAGAGCATTCTCTCTTCCCTCAGGGTCTTTGCTTTTGCAGAACTCCTGCAGGACCTGCTAGCTACAAACTCGACCTGAAAATACAGTTTTTGCAGAATTCAAGAAAGAGCTCACCTGAGCTTCCCACACGCTCTAGTCTCTTTTACTTTGGATTTTTGCCCAGTGTCCCAAGGGGAAGAGGTTTTGTGTTTTGTTCTCCACATATCCGCTATTTTAGCAGAAATTGGGATAATCCCCATTTTCACAAAACACTGAAGCATATGCTTATGCCCCATTGAAATCAGATGCAAATGAGAGTTTGTCTAAAATTCTTTGTTATGGTTATGAGATGTGAGCACAAATCCATATTTTTTGCTGTATCAAGCCGATTGAATGTACCTTTGAGAAACATAAACATGATATAGAAAAGTGTTATGTGTTGAAAATCATAAGCAATCACAAGAAAATAGTTTACACTGCATTATACCAAATGCATTCATAAATTTGCCACCCAGTTGTGCTGATTTTCTTGGACTAACTCCCATCATGTGCATAAAAACTCTGTTTAGATCTGTGATCTGCTCAGATTAATAGTACAGATTTTTTCCAAATACTGTTTGATATGTATTGTCAAAGTGTTATATTTTTTGTGATCTTTTCTCATAACCAATACTCATGGCTAGGTGCCGCTGACTGAAACATCAGTTATATTCATACATGGCTTTCAAGAAGGACGGAACTCCAACTCATCAGGACTATTGCAATGATGGTGGAATGCTTATGATTAAAACTAAGCTGATATTTCCACTTCTTCAGCCAGTGTTCCTGGTTTTATTATTTTAGTCTTCCAAAGAATGAAAATGGATTATCCAGATGATTTTTTTCTTTTTTCTTTTTTCTTTTTTCTTTTTCTTTTTTTTTTTTTTAAGAAAACAATGCTCTAGATCCATTAATTTAGTCTTTCTTCACTTCTAAAACAAACCAGTTCCTCTGGGTAAAATTCTAGACAAAGTAACGTGGTTAAAAAAGCAAACTGGTAAAGACATACAATATACATTGAGCCTTGTTATTAACAGACTTTTGAAAACAGAAGCTTTGCTGAGATGTTCAGAAGCCATTAATGACACATTGTTTCTCACTATTGGCTCAACTCCGTATCCTGTTTGCTAGTCATTTTAAATTCACATACCTCCCTCAATCCAATGTGGGCGTTGAGCTCATTACAGATTAAAAATGTAAAAACAGCACTAATTATTATTAGGTACAATCATAGCTCTGGTTTACTTCCCTGCTGTACCTGTTGGCTTTGTTTGCTGAAAATAAAAAAAGCAGACCATACGTTCAAAAAAAAGACATTTTTCATTAGAAATATATGCTCTCAGGTACTATATTCCATTAGGAATTGGAAGCCCGAGGCTTAATACCATAGAAAAATACATACAGTGTAGTGACAAAAACTAAAAAAATGTTACAAATCACTTTCAAGATGAGATGCACCTACCCAGGAAGAACCTGCTCAAAGGGAAGTGATTTCCTCTAGCGGCTTATTCCAGCACTCTTAACCTGGACCCTGAGGCGTCCAGAACACGCCTGACATACCGTCCCCCGGCAGAGGACTCCCCAGCACTGACAGATGCTCTGCACTACATCCCCCCCCACCCACCTGCCCCCAGGACAATATTTGCTTCATCAACCTACAGTAAGCTGAATACATAGATAAACTACACTATTTTGCACACCTCTGTTTTGAAGAGCTATTCAGGATAAGTAATGCTGGCCAGTGTTGTGAGAGTCTCTAATTATTTTTTTTTTTCCTCAGAAACCACATGCAAACTAGTTGGCCCTTGCTGTCTCTTGTCATCTGATGTTACAAAGCAATCTACACTGTCTGTGAGCTACAGAACACATACTGACAAAAGAAGTAGTTTCCCTGGTAACAAGGACTATATGAAAGCTCTCAGAATATATCCTCCCCAGGAGTTAATTTGTTTCAGATGGGAAAGGTGATTACTTATAAGAAAAAAGGGGAAACAGCTGAGCTATTTAAGGATGAAATAGTAAAGAATAAGCAGTGTTATTTGTTCCACTTCCACTGTTTGCATTTACATGCACATGATATATATATTCATATATATAAATATATATGGTTTTGTATGAACTATCATTGCATAAGTGCTAATAAAAGTGTTTAATGGACTTGGCAGTAAAGAACTTCTCTGAGGGCTTCATTACATCACCAAAAAATGAAAAATCATTTCTCAAATGAAAAACTTGAATATTTCACAAAGATTCCAAGGATACGAAAAGATGAAAACACTATAGGATGCATGAATACAGGTCTAGCCAAAAGATTAAGAAATGCAGTGTGATTAGATTGCCAAAATGAAAGAAATAAAAAGCAGAATAAATAGTGGCAAAAGTCACAATAATATTTAAAAACAAAGCTACGTATGCGGGTATAATGTTCACGTACAGATACCTCTTTTAGGAAAAGTTAACTCTTTTTCCTCTAGAATAACTGGAAGTATTATGATGTGACTGATCTAAATGGTCTTCCAGATGTGGAGTGTGGGCTACTAATGATTTATGGCTCACTAGATTTTTTCAAACAAATGCTGTGTGACTGTGATTGAAGGGGAAAATTGTCTGTGCGTTCATGAGCTGGAGAGCAAATGGTGTCCACCATCGGGCACGGCAGAGGCAAGGAATGTTGCATGAATTGTGTTGTTAAATGTGATCAGTGCAATGAACACTTGGGGTGATAGCTGATTCGAGATTGGGTATTTCTTGAACTGTTTAATCATTATATCCACGGACACCCTTTGTCATAACACTTCACTGAACAGGGATACCTGTATGCTTTAACAAGACTCATTTCTTTGAAAATAAATTAAATGAAAGGCCAAGACATCGCCGGGAAGAGGAGCAGCAAATGAATCAAACATCTTTAAGATGAGAACTTTGACTACCTAGATGTGATTATTGAAACCCTGGGTTTTCTTTGTTGGAACTTCAGAGTTTTTTATCACCTTGGGTCTTTCTGTGGCATT
The DNA here is from genome assembly GCA_013401315.1 of Balaeniceps rex. Classification (NCBI taxonomy): domain Eukaryota; kingdom Metazoa; phylum Chordata; class Aves; order Pelecaniformes; family Balaenicipitidae; genus Balaeniceps; species Balaeniceps rex. The sequence goes on from VYZW01046064.1 coordinate 25,741, forward strand.
TGTTGGGTTGGGTTTTTTTGTTTCATTGGTTGGTTGATTTTCTTTGGTTTGGTTTTTACAGGCCTGTGGGGAAAAACAGTGCAAAAAATACAGATTTGCATTGGCCTTTACAGAACACTAAAACTATTAAAGTTGAGATAGGGGAAATTAGAAAGGTCTAGGTCTCTATATGCTTGTCATAACTATGATAATTTATCTGACTTTTTTCCAAGAGACTATGGCTGTAGCAATTCCTTCATAAAGTTAATTTTTTTTTCTTTTTCCTGTTAGTTCTTAACAGCATTAATTCATTTAAGTTTTCAAAGACAGTGTAATTTTTTTTCTTTTCAGCTAAAGGAGGTATGAAAATTAATACCTCACTGCAAAAGATACAAAGAAACAGTTAATGATAATGGACATATTTCAAACCATTTTATTAAAAAAAAAAAGTGACAATGTCTCTTTAATGTCTCTGTTAGCAAAAGAGAAGACATGAGTTAATTGTTCCTACAATTCAGTCATATACTTAAAATGTATGAAGGAAATCCTATAAATCTTACTTTTTGCAGTATGCCACACCTCAAATTATTTGGAAACATGAGCTGAGCTCTGGCAGGAATCTGTGGTTTTCTTGCTAAAGAGTTCTGCTTTCGGGGAGTATGTGTATTCCAGAATTTCCTCTTGCTCTCAAAGTGTTTCTGGTTTCAAGGTATTGCTTTTGTTTTTAAAAGACATGACTGACTTGGAGCAAAACTTTGAGTAATGTCTAAGTGCCTTCTAGGTTAAGTCTCAGTTTTAAAAGTGATTTAGGCACACTACCTAGAGACAGATAGGTTCACCAAAAGATTTCCAGTGTGTCTAAGAAGCTAAATGCTCTCTGTGGGATGGCCTCTTATTGTATGGACCTGTTCTCAGGATGAGCTGTTCCATAATCTAACTCTCCTAAATCCTAAAGTGAGTGATGATATGTCTCAAACTTTCCCATTAACTTTTCTGTCAAACTCTTTCTACCTGCTCACACACTGGTGATGTCTCACCCACCCATGACCAGGTTTGCTTTTATATTAACTGTTGGAGATAATTTAAATGTTTAAAATATTCCTACTTTATTCCTTACCTTTTTTCCTTGTCTTTAGCACAACCACTCTAATCCTAGATAGTACAAGTATTTAGAAAGTGTATTTGCTAATGTACACAAAACAAGAGACCTGATTTTTGTCTCCTCAGAGTCTTTCTTACTATTAAAAGTCCTTGGATTCTGCCAGTTTTTTCTAGGGAAGATAAAATCTCCCACATGTTTATCTTCCCACTTTAGAGTCTTTGCCACTACTGTGGGCTGAGGAGCCCAGTCTCCTTCAAGGAAGATAAAATCACTCACAGTCTCATTTTTACTGCTGTGCTTTCTCTTTCTGAAGGTCTGCACCCTTATAGAAATGACCTCTCTCTCTTAAAATAATTTGTGACACCTTTTTAATTTCTGTTCCTTGGCTGGTAATTTCCATTCCATAGCCACCTTCTCTCTCTCCCATTACTCTTGGACAAAGAGTTGTTAAAAGTCAATGATGCAATTAGCAGCATCCTCATTGCCCTACTGTTTGTCACTGATGATCTCCTTCCTGTCTTCTTTGAGTTTTTATTTTTGCTACAAAGTGAAGCTTCTAAAATATAGATGGCACCAGCATACAGCAAGATGGCAAATTAAAAAATAAAAATTAAAATTGAGTACTGACTTCCAATATTAGTACAGAAATATTTTTGACTCTCACACTAAATATTAATTATTATTGTTGCTTTTGAGGATTTATTGTGTCCTACCTATGTATCTTTGGGGTTTGTCATATAGTCAAAAAAGAACAAAGACATACTATTGAATTAAAAAGTTAATTCATACTCTGATATGAAGTAATGAAACCTCATAGTGAAGAAAATCCTCTATGTTAATATCTAAGCATAGCTTTTTTTTTTTCAAAATCGATTCAAGATGCATTTTATCCAATTTTTCCAAGGGGCAGAACAAGAATATATGCCAGCAGAATAGCTGTTGATACCATAAAGCCATCAAATAAAGAACATAATTTCAAACTAAACACTGGAATCCTGTCACAAACTAAACACTCCATCTGGTGCCATTTAACTGAAATAACTTCTTCAAGGCACCACTCCCATGAAACATACAAACTTCAAACAACATTATTTTACTACAAATGTGGGCTATAAAACTTGATAGAAAAAAAGGAAACCATAAAGTCCTCAAGTTCCCTCTGAGCCTGAGCTAGAATCCAGATCTTCCTGAATTAAGTCACTTTCAACATGTTGCAACAGATCTTCAGACGACGGAGGGTCCCAGTAGATATAAGTTTTATTTTCATAATTCATCCTCAGCTTGGCTGGGAACAAAGTAGCCACCTCCACATTTTTGGCAAGAAAACTTTCTTTACTGGAATAAAGGTCTGCCTGTTCAATGGGGTGTTTGGCGAGAGATCAGGAAAAAATAATATCTGATTTCCTTTACACTTGACTTCCTTTTTTTTTTCTTTCAAGCTTTAGTAAGAAGTCTCTTCATCCTTCAAATCCCCCAGCCAAACTATAATTGTTTTTTTAGCTCCTTTTTGATCCACTCACATACCTAATCTTTTATATCTGCTTTACAAATATTGTATTTTTAATGACACTGAAACCTGTGAGCTTTGGAAATAATTTTTTTGCCTCAACTTCATAATTTACTAGAATCTGAAATTCTTTTACCCACAGGAAGATTATTATGCCAATGTCATAAACCTGCATTTTATTTTCCAGCATAACAATGAGTTTTCTTTTTTTTGCAAGACTTTAAACATTCATCAAGGGCCTCTGCTCAATATATAACTCTTGTCCCTACAACGTCTTTTCTTTGGGTATTTTTCTCCTCTAATTATATACCAATGTATGATGTGGACTCTCTCTTCCCACTAACCAGATTTACCCTCACCAGAGCCAGCATGATATTCCTTCCATAGTAGGCTCCCACATATTTATTAGTATTATGAAGAAATGTGAGGGGATCACTACAATAATTCAGCCTTCATAAACTAAACATGAGTGCTGTTCCTGCATTAAACTGAAAGAAAGCAGTAGAGATTTTTGGTTAGTTCATAATTGTAAAAATTATTCTGTGAAAATTTGTTCTTACACTAGTCTGAGCAAAAATGAGAAATACTTAACTACTCAGATAGCAAAGCTCACAGCTCAAGAACATGGGATCTCTGTAGACTTCTATAGAACACCATAAACATACTGCTATCTACAACAAATTTCTCCTGGCACAAATCATCTGCCTCATTTCCCTCTGAAATAGAAACTGCACAAAAACCTGATGGAAATTCTCTGGCTTAGGAGACTAAACTAGGGAGTTTATGGCCTGTTTGGAGCTTGAAAGAAGCCATGTTTTACCCGAAAGTCATGAAAGACAGCGGACTTGAAGAGGAAGAATTTACATACTGTGCTGGAAAACTCCATGCTTCGGAGCTGAACGAGAACAAGTAGCTGCAACTTTCACAGAGGCCTGTTATCCATGACATTAAATGTAGGATGGTTAACAAAAATGCATCTGCTAAATATGGTACAGACCAGGGTGAAAATTTAACCAAAACCAACAACAGCAACAAATAAAAAAAACTTTTGAGAAAGTTGCAACCAACTGAACAGAGAGTTTTACATTATATTACTGTTCTCAACTTTATCCCATACAACCTACAATTGAGAAGAGTAAATTTGTTATTAGGCAACTGCATGGTGCTACAGGGGAATTACGTATAATAAAAAACTAATAGAAATTTTAATAGTGGTGACATACCAAGGCCAATTTTAAAATGCTTATAACTGTATTTTAAATTCCATAGTACTTGCAGGGATATATCTAAGGCTTTAACAGAATGAGATGCTGAGGGAAGCTCTCAAGGGTTCCTGGAAGCAACTTGTTAAAATTCTGTCACCAAATTGAAGGGAAATTGAGGATAATTCTAAAGCCTCTAATGCAATTTCTACTTTCTCTGGGTAGAAAAAAACATCGCCACAAGAAATGATTGGTCCCTGGTAGACATGAAAACAACTAACAAAGAGTAATTTATTTTGCTTTTGGAATGCACAGCACTGGTCCCAATTACATTATCAAAAATGTCTTGGGGATAATATAACCCAGGCACCTACAAGGTCTTCATGTCCACCCCCTTTTCAATTACATGAGCTGAAGCTTGTGCCGTTGTGTCACTAGACTGCATATGTTTTTGCTCCCTTGGTCGAAGGAAGGCTTGTGGGGTTTGTTTGTTTGTTTTTTAATGGGTAAACATATCAGTAGATTTTCTGGTCTAGCTTAACTTTGACACAAACCATAGGAGAAAACATATGTTGGTGCCTGATAGCAGTAGAGTGAAGAGAATTAATGTGTTATAACATCGTCCCCTTGATGCACCTGAATATGCAGTGTCTTACATATGATCTTAAAGACTTTGTGATTGACTTTGAAAAAACTTAGTGCGTCATTCCATTGTACTGTGTATTCTACTGTGCCTTTTACCAATACAGAAGGAGCTCTTGTGTGAAAATTTAGGCTCCAGTCCAGTAAACACATAGGCACTTAAGCAGTTGAATAGTCCTACTGCTTTCTGGGGGACCACTCATGTATTTGAAGTGAAGCATTCACATCTGCACTTGCAAGAAAGGGGTTTAATGAAAGTATTATGGTCAATGTGGATTAACGTTATAAATTAATTTCTGTTCCAGCAGAAATGGCTAAATCCTACCCCTTCCACTGCAGTGGTATGAAATTGGAACTTAAAGTTTGCTTTTCTGTTTTTTCTCAGTAGCCATATAACTAATCCTCATACAAAGTTCAAAACCTTAAAAATCAGTGTTAGTTTTACAGGTTCTGTCAATATGAAAACTATAGTGGAGAAATCATATTTTTTCCAACTAATGCAATTTTTCTGTATCTTTTGTTTTGAGCAAGGAAAAGTGTGAATATTGAAAAAAATGTTTAAAACATAAGCAAAAAAGAATAGTTTTGGGGAATGTACAACTAAGCCAAGATCAATAAAATACCTTTAACAGATGATATTCTAATAACAAAATCATAGACGTTAAATATTTACTCTTAGTATAGAACTCACAAAGTGTACCCTGAAGTTGCTCATCACCCAATGTTTATATTTTTAAGTTGCCCTGTAATACTGTGAGAAATTTAAAAGGCCAGTGCATCAGAGAATAAATATTCACCTTGAAACTATAGAAATCTACGTGCCCTTGGCTACCGGAAGTGTTGTGGTAAAGTGGCAGCCAAAACCCAAAACGTGTATTCACCTGATGTATTACTAAAATATTTCCTAATATAGTCCCTAGTATACCTTTTTAAGGTGCATAGGACACAACTTATTATCTATGATAGAAGCAAGGCAATCTGTTTGAGTAATTATTTTAATATTAAACTATGATTTTTCTCCGTAAGAAATATACAGAAATATTTCACATCGTATTTCGGTGATGGCCTATTCCAATACTTGCATGTTGTGAAGGAACTCTTTATTTCAATTTGGGTAATTTTCACAAAGATGTAGTAAATGTTCAGATTTTTCAGCTGTACCCACCATGAATATCAGTAACAATCTTGACGTTGGCTTTAATAGCAGCAAATCAATGCCATGTTACGGCTTATACAAATGAACATACAGTAGCTGAGAGAACAGGAGTTTAGTCTGAATACTCGGTCAGTCTTAATGCTGTCTTCTTACCTGTCTGCATTAAAATATGTTTTTAAGTAAGTACATGATTGCATAGTACTATTTTTATTAATTAACTAATAATATAACAATGTATTTTTTGAGAACTTTCACCTTTAGGTTGAGTACAAGCATGAAAGATTTTAGTTCAAAGGGCAAATGAATGAAAATAATAGAACACTTCTATCAGGGTTATCCCTTTGTCACACCACAATTAGAGACTGATCATGTTTAACTGATCGCATTGTGGTACTAGCGCTGCCTGATACATATATAATATACTAGCAAAGTAAAATGATT